>CM050169.1:233907377-234167377 GCA_027410445.1 Discoglossus pictus
TATATATATATATATACATATATAGGTAATCAGAGTAAGATACTATAGGAAACATACACACAAATGTACATTTATACATCAATATATATAAATAAATATATATATATATATATATATATATATATATATATATATATGTGAATCTGAGTAATATACTATAGGAAACACACACAAATGTTCATATATACATCAATATCATCTTAAATTTTAAGAAGGAAATTTCAGGAAAAAAACTTAAATTTCAAATAAAAAACTTTGAAGCAAAATAAGGGTAGCTCAGAACTTTTTTTTATTAATATTATTAACACTTATAAGGTAAATAACGTAAAATGACAGTAAAAGCAACTGTTTTAACAAAGAAACTTGGATATTATATGTTTAAAAAAAAGTTTACTCAGAAATCGCTGCTCCTCCTCAACCCCCCTCCTCAACCTAAACCCCCCCATCCTCAACCTCCCTCCTCATCCTCAACCTCCCTCCTCATCCTCAACCCCCTCCTCAACCCCCCCATCCTCAACCTCCCTCCTCATCCTCAACCTCCCTCCTCATCCTCAACCCCCTCCTCAACCTCCATCCTCATCCTCCCTCCTCAACCCCCCCATCCTCAACCCCCTCCTCACCCCCCCATCCTCATCCTCCTTCCTCAACCCCCTCCTCAACCCCCATCCTCAACCCCCATCTTCAAGACCTCAACCCCCCTCCTCAACCTCAACCCCCCTCCTCATCCTCAACCCCCCATACTCAACCCCCTCCTCAACCCCCCTCCTCATCCTCAACCCCCTCCTCAACCCCCCCATCCTCATCCTCCTTCCTCAACCCATCACAGGAGCGCCAGTTCAAGAAGGAGCTGAGGCCGGAGCAGAAGCAGGTAAGTGAGGGGAAAGGGAGATGGGGAGGTATTTAGGGGGGTTTAGGTTGAGGAGGGTGGTTTAGGTTGAAGAGGGGGGTTTAGGTTGAGGAGGGGGGGTTAGAATGAGGAGGGGGGGTTGAGGATGAGGAGGGGGAGGGAATATCGGCGTATAACACGCACACATCATTTGACTCCTATTTTCAGGGAGAAAAAGTGCTTGTTATACCAACGATAAATTCGGTATATTTATATATAGGGGAATCAGAGTAAAATACTATAGGAAACATACAAACAAATGTACCTATATACATCAATATATAGGTACATTTGTTTGTATGAAAATCGGCAACGCAATCTGTCGGTAGGCGGCGGAATTGCAGCTGTCAGATTTTGCAATGGTGAAGAGGGAAAGGATCAAAAATAGCTTTATGTATATATTTTTCTCATTTCACTTCACCAGCTTAGACTATTGTGTTCTGATCCATCACAAAAAAATTCAGATTAAGAAGACATTGAACTTAAGGCTGTAAAGTAGCAAAATAGGTTAAAAGTCAAGGTGGGTGAATACTTTTGCAAGGCACTGTATATAAATATATTTTTTAGGGCACTGTCCATCACAAAAAAATTCAGATTAACAAAACATCGAACTTAAGGCTGTAAAGTAACAAAATAGGTTAAAAGTCAAGGTGGGTGATTACTTTTGCAAGGCACTGTATATAAATATATATACATGTAAGGGACAATGTTGTTGAGAAGTACAAGTCAGGGTTAGGTTATAAAAAAATATCCAAATCTTTGATGATCCCCAGGAGCACCATCAAATTATAATAACCAAATGGGAAGAATATGGCACAACATCAAATCTGCCAAGAGACGGCCGCCCACCAAAACTCATGGACCGG
Organism: Discoglossus pictus; assembly: GCA_027410445.1. NCBI lineage: Eukaryota > Metazoa > Chordata > Amphibia > Anura > Alytidae > Discoglossus > Discoglossus pictus. Next base: position 233,909,130 of record CM050169.1, read on the forward strand.
GCAAGGAGGGCATTAATCAGAGAGGCAGCACAGAGACCTAAGATAACCCTGGAGGAGCTGGAGTATCTGTACATAGGACGACAATAAGCCGTACGCTCCATAGAGTTTGGCTTTATGGCAGAGTAGCCAGAAGAAAGCCATTACTTTCATCAAAAAACAAAATGGCACGTTTTGAGTTTGCGAAAAAGCATGTGTGAGACTCCCAAGACTCCAAGAAAGGTTCTCTGGTCTGATGAGACTAAAATTTTACTTTTCAGCCATCAAAGAAAATGCTATGTCTGGAGCTAACCCAACACATCACATCACCCAAAGAAAATGGCAGCATCATGCTGTGGGGATATTTTTCAGCAGCCGGGACTGGGAAACTGGTCAGAGTTGAGGGAAAGATGGATGGTGCTTAATACAGGGATATTCTTGAGCAAAATCTGTACCACTCTGTGCGTGATTTGAGGCTAGGACGGAGGTTCACCTTCCAGCAGGACAATGACCCCAAACATATGGCCTAGTCAAAGCCCAGGCCACAATCCAATAGAAAATCTGTGATCAGACTTAAAGATTGCTGTTCCCAAGCGCAAACCATCCAACTTGAAGGAGCTGGAGCAGTTTTGCAAGAAGGAATGGCCAAAAATTCCAGTGGTAAGATGTGGCAAGCTCATAGAGACTTACCCAAAGTGACTTGGAGCTGTGATTGCCGCAAAAGGTGGCTCTACAAAGTATTGACTTTAGGGGGTGAATAGTTATGCACATTGACTTTTTCTATTGTTTTGTCCAATTTGTTGTCTGCTTCACGATAAAAGAAACAAAAACACCTTGAAAGTTGTGGGCATGTTCTGTAAATTAAATGATGCAAATCCTCAAACAATCCATGTTAATTCCAGGTTGTGAGGCAACAAAACACAGAAAATGCCAAGGGGGGTGAATACTTTTGCAAGGCACTGTATATAGGGGAATCTGAGTAATATGCTATAGGAAACATACACACAAATGTACATATATACATCAATATATAGGGGAATCAGAGTAATATACTATAGGAAACATACACACAAATGTACATATATACATCAATATATAGGGGAATCAGAGTAATATACTATAGGTAGCATACACACAAATGTACATATATACATCAATATATATATATATATATATATATATATATATATATATGGGGATTCAGAGTAATATAAATAAATACACTATATAACTGGCGTGTCAATCTTAGTTTATCCAGTAAAAAATTTCACTATATACTACACAACTCTGATTAAATAGTTACATAGTTACATAATAATTAAGGTTGAAAAATGACTTTCAGTCCATCAAGTTCAACCTGTTAAGATCTCCTCTGATCTGCAATATGCGGATTAGTTATTAATTAATTTGTTGATTAAATAATTATTAATAGTATAGTATTGGAGGATGAATAAAGAGTTAGTCCATCAAGTTCAACCTTTTTAGATCTCTATTGATCTTTTTAATGTGGACTATTTATTATTAATTGTTAATTGATCCAGAGGAAGGCAAACAGAAAAAAAAAAACATTGAAACTTTGCCAATTGTCTCATAAGGGGAAAAAAAGCAAAATTCCTTCCTGACCCAAGAAACTGTCGATCAAATTTCTTCCTGGATCAATATTCCTTCGCTAGTTATCTGGGATAGCCTTGAATGCCCTCTTTATTCAAAAATATATCTAACCCCTTTTTAAAGTTGTCTATCGAATTCGCTGTTACCACCTCCTTTGGTAGAGAATTCCACAGTTTAACCACCCTAACTGTGAAGAACCCTTTTCTTTGTTTAAGGGGAAATCTTTTTTCCTCTAACCTCAAAGGGTATCCTCTTGTCAGTTGGAAATCTCTTGCTACAAAAAGTTCACTTGACAAAGCCTTATATTGACCCTGGATGTATTTAAATAAGGTAATCATATCCCCTCTTAGACGCCTTTTTTCTAGCGAACATAAGTTTAATTTGGTTTGTCTTTCTTCATAACTTAGCCCCTCCATTCCTTATTAGTTTTGTTGCCCTTCTCTGTACTTTTTCCAGCTCTAAAATGTCTTTTTTATGAAGTGGTGCCCAAAATTGTAGTCCATATTCAAAAAGAGGGTGTACTAGGGCTTTGTATAGTGGCAGAATTATATTTGCTTCCCTTGCTTCTATACCCTTTTTAATACATGCTAATGTTTTATTTGCCTTTGCAGCTGCTGCTTGGCTTTGAGCGCTGTTACCTAGGTGGTTGTCCACTAGTACTCCCAAATCCTTTCAATATCTTATACCCCTAGATTTACTCCATTAAGATTATAGATTGCATGGCTATTTTTCCTTCCCAAAGGCATAACCTTGCATTTATTTGTATTAAATCTCATCTCCCATTTAGCTGCCCATTTCTCTAATTTATGCAAATCCCTTTGTAGGGAATGTACATCATAATCTGATTTTATTACCTTGCACAACTTAGTGGTATCAGCAAAAATGGAGACACTACTTTCGAGTCCTACTTCGATGTCATTAATAAATATGTTAAAAAGGATAGGACCTAATACTAAACCTTGAGGAACCCCACTTATCACATAAGACCAATCGGAGTATGTTCCATTCACAACAACCCTTTGCTTCCTGTCTTTTAGCCAGCTCACGATCCATGAGCAGATATTTACTGCAATTCCTGTATCCCTTAGTTTGCTCACTAGTCTTCGATGTGGCACTGTATCAAATGCCTTTGAAAAATCTAAAAAGACTACATCCACTGAGTTGCCCTGATCCAAGTTCCTACTAACCTCCTCATAAGAACTAATTAGATTGGTCTGACACAACCTATCCTTCAGAAATCCGTGTTGACTGCTACCTATGATCTTGTTCAAATAGACATATTCTTGTATTCTGTCCCTTATAAACCCTTCTAAAAGCTTCCAAACTACAGATGTGAGGCTCACTGGTCTATAATTCCCTGGATTTGCCCTAGATCCCTTCTTAAATATAGGTATCACCTCTGCTTTTCTCCAGTCATCCGATAGAGACCCTGTAGTGAGTGAGTCTTGAAAGATTAGATATAATGGTTTGGCTTTTACAGAACCCAGCTCCCTCAGTACCCTTGGTTGTATTCCATCAGGACCTGGGGCTTTATTAACATTTATTTTCTCCAATCTGTTTTGTATTACTTCCTGCGTTAACCAATTATTTAGTGATGGTAGTGTAGCCCCATTATGTTGCGGTGTCCCAACCACTGGTACGTCCCTTGTGTATACTGACGAAAAGAACCTATTTAGCTCATTTGCCTTTTCCTGGTAACTAATTATCAGACATTGTTATTTAAAACATATTTTAGGGTTAGTCTTACTTTCCATTGCAACTGACTTCTCATTTTCTATTTTAGCCAGTCTAATAGCCCTTTTGCAAGCCTTGTTGATTTCCTTATAGTCACATAAAGCTGCCTCTGTTCCCTCCTTCTTGTATAATTTAAATGCATGTTTCTTTTTCCTCATCATGATCTTTCAGTCATTGTTAAGCCACATGGGATATGATTTACTCCTATTCATTTTATTTCCACATGGTACATGCCGATGAGTATGTTTATTTAGTAAGGATTTGAATGTTGTCCATTATTTTCAGTATTTTTCCCTGTAAGTACTTTGTCCCAGTCTATATGTAGTATTGCTGCCCGTAGCCCATTAAAGTTAGCCCTTTTAAAATTTAGAGTTGTTGTTGGCCCCTTACAACTCTGTTTTTTGTATTCAATCTCAAATGATACTGTGTTGTGATCACTTTTCCCCAAGGGTTCCCCTATTTTAACATTTGATAATATATCAATATTACTTGTGATGACTAAATCCAGGATGGCCCTATTTCTAGTAGGTTCTTGTATTACCTGCGCCAGATAATGATCCCCGGGTGTACTCAAGAATCTGCTCCCCTTAGCTGAGCAGCTGGTCTCATTTATCCAGTTTATTTCAGGGTAATTAAAGTCTCCCATTATTAAAACTTGCCCGTGTTTAGCTGCATTTCCAATCTGTAACAATAATTGTATTTCCTCACTTTCAGCTATATTTGGTGGTTTATAGCATACTCCCACCAATTTGCATTTAGAATTAGCTCCTCCACTATTTAGCTCAACCCACAAAGATTCAATGATGCCGTTAGTGCCAGCATAAATATCTTTTCTGACTATAGGCTTAAATTCAGGCTTAACATAAAGACAGATCCCTCCTCCTCTTTTACCTTTTCCCCTATCTTTCCTAAATAGGTTATAACCATCCAGATTAACAGTCCAGTCATGAGATTCATCCCACCATGTTTCAGTAATGCCTATTAAGCCCCATTTTTCTTGTACTGCTAATATTTCTAGCTCGTCCATTTTCCCAGGCAAACTTCTTGCGTTAGCAAGCATACACTTTATGTTGCTATGGTTCTGCCGTTGGGAAGTGCTTGCCACTGTATTTAAGGCCCCTATTAATACCTCCCTACTGTCTATTGTAACCCTCCCCCTTCTCCTCCCCCATGGGTAACTAATTCATCCCTTTCCCTCTCTACCCTATTTACCCCAATACTTCTATATAGTCCCTGCCCCCCACCTACAAGTTTAAAAACTCCCCCAGCCGTTCTACCATCCTATCCCCTAGCACAAAAGCTCCCTCATCATTAAGGTGCAATCCATCCCTGCTATAGAGATTGTACCCAAGGGAGAAGTCAGCCCAGTGCTCTAAAAACCCCAAACCCTCTGCACTGCACCACTTTTTTAGCCACACATTAACTTCCCTAAGCTCCTTCTGCCTCTCTGGGCTAGCACGTGACACTTGTAGTATCTCAGAAAATACTACCTTGGAGGTCCTTGCTTTAAGCTTATTCCCTAGTTCTCTAAAATCATTCTTTAGGACTCTCCATCTTCCACTAACTTTCACATTGGTACCAATGTGTACCAAGACCTGTGGTTCATTACCAGCCCCTCCCAATAATTTATTCACCCGATCCACAACATGCCGAACCCGAGCACCCGGGAGACAGCAAATTGTTCGATTGCTGGGATCTGGGTGACAAATTACCCTGCCTACCTTCTAATAATAGAGTCCCCTACCACCAAAACATGTCTGTTGCTCTGCCTATTCTGCCCTCCCTCTCCTCCAGTAGAACTGTTCTCCCGGCTGTTAGAGGGAACAGCTCTATCTGGCATTGCCATTCCTGAATGGACATCCCCAACAGTTTCACTCAATCTGGCAAATCTGTTGGTGTTTGCCAACTCAGAACTGGCCTGCCTCCTCCTGTTCCCCCTGATTGCCATTCTAACTGTAACCCAGCTAGCTCTCTGAACATCCTCACTAGCTCTAGCTCCTCCCTCCATACTAGGCCCAGCTAAACTGTGCTCTGTGAGCACCACCTCCCTTTCCAGTGGAGCAGTATCACTAAGTGCTGCAATTCTCCTCTCCAGATCTTCAATTTGATCTTCCAGAGAGGCAACATGCTCACACCTGTCACAGAGGTATGGACCCTGGATCATCTGTTCCAGTAGTTCATACATTTGGCAGGATGTACACTGAGTGAGGTTGCCACTGGACTGACTCATGATCATCAGTTACAAAAATACAGTGAGAAAACAAATCAATGTATTTGTATAAAGATTGCTTTTCTACACCTTAATCCAAACAAAACAGAAAAAAATATATACGTTTGTTTTCTGTTTTTTCTTATAATACCCCTTTTCTTTGGATTTCCTCCTTTTATTTAATCTCCTACACACTAACTACACTTACACTAGAAATGATTGCAAGCTCCCAAGCTAGCACTTCCCTTGTTAAAATAGACCCCACCTACTCACCTGAACAATGATAAATGAGCACAGGACAGAAAACACTGCACTGCCTCACACAACGGATTCAGCAGAACACGACAAAATGCACATAGATAAACCTTTACACAGGCCAAGCCACACCCACTCTCAACTGTACACGGATTACTGCAACAGACAGAAAACTGTGCACTGATTTACAGAGCGGATTCAAACAGAACCTCACACAAATGCACACAGATATAACTTACACTGACCAAGCCACACCCACTCTCACCTGTATCACTGATTACAGCCCACAGGACAGAAAACTCTGCTATTATATATATGTAATTTAGAGTAACAGAGTAACATAGTAAATTAAGTAAAAAAAAGACTTGATCTAAGCAAGGCCCCGGTGGTATGTGCTCATAAGAATTTATACCCAATCACGTGTTACATATAAAGATTAGACACAGACCACTTCTTGGGAGATAACTGGCCACAGCGATTATTGGTAAACACAACATGACGTAATAACCATAACAATAAATAAATAAACATAACCCAGAGGGGAGGAGCCTGGCCAGAGACAGTACACCGTACGTCCTGAACCTTTATCCAGGGCCTACCGTGCAGGAACATTCGTACCACCGTAGGGTAGGATCTCCCCATTTTACCACTGTCCCGGCGACTCCCCCATGACCCGCCGCTGTGACAACAACATAAACAAACCAATAGAAAACGTGACTGTCATTATAACGGCAGTAAAACATGGAGGTTACATGTCAATCAATTAGGTTCGGGGGTCCGATATGCGATCAGACTCACAAACCCGCAAAATAAAAAATTATGAAATTGAATGCCAATATTGTTTTAGTTCATATGGGTGGCCAGATATGTATTAACTCATTGATACCCGAGATACATTTAACCCCGAAATGACACATGAAAATACATTTTATTTACTGCCGATTTGCGAGCTTGAGACTGTTGTGCAATTAATTCTAATGTCTATCATCACTTTCCCCGTTATTTACAGTGCAGTATTGATGTTTTATTTGCATTTAAAGTGCTATGAGTAGGTGTTTAACCCCTTGTGGGTCATCTCCTACTTTTGCCATTTACGGGTGTGAAAATATTTGCGGGCTTGGGGAAATTGAGCAATTGAATAGCGATTTCCGATTTTAGCCTTGCGAAAGTGAAAGATCAAAGCCTTCTGGAGGCTGTAAGTTACGGGTTTAACCATTGCACATTTTTCAAGCCCGTAACTCGTAAGCAGTTCTGAGCCCACAAAAAGATGCCAATTGAATAGGAAATTAGCTAGCGAGCTCACTTACGGGCTCCCAGAACTCAATTGAATGTGCGCCATAATCAGTGCGGTACAAACTAATTCCATGAGGGTAACTAAAAATGACATAGATAACCTAAGACCTACCACTAGATAAATGCAAAGCACTTACATATCTGGTCAGTACACAACAAAAACTATACATTTATAGAAGTGATTCTCCAGTAATAGTGCAGGGCACATATATATATTCTTCACCTGGTTAGTACACCATAACCACTATTACCTTGAAGAATGGAATCACATTCACTTACATACAACAAATGTAATTGAAAAAGCAGTATGACACAGCCCTGGAATGCTCTGTGTGTGGAAGAAGGAGGAGAAAACAAAGAATGGCCATGTAGAGTTTGGTAAGGTTTACATTTGACCTAAGCATACGTGACATATTACGTTACCGACACATATGACATAAATAAATGACATACACCAGTATGGGAACAAATAAACCAATAAACAGAGGGGAATGCTCATGCCCACCAAGGGAGCCCAATACAGTCCAGGGGCCTCATTATATTACCGGCCGTAAATCGGCCGTAAGGCTGCGATTCCTTGCGGGGGTTCTGTTAACTCGCGATTCTATTATACGGCCCCGCAAGGATCTCCTCTTACGGCCAGCCGCATATCTTGAAACCGGCCGTAAGCTGTGAAATCTAAAAACGCAAAAATAAATTCAAGCCTGCACTGTACAGCTCTGTAAATGCTAGGGATCATATTGGGGGACATGAGGATTAAAAGGAACCCACTCTCAAGCTTGCACATCAGCCCAAACCCGAGTTCAAATTAAGGGTCTGAAGTGCTCCAAGCACTCTGGACTTTTTACATGGATATTTTACGTATATTAAAAATAAAATATTTTACGGATTTGAGTATAGGATAATTATGTGCTATTTTTTCTAACACCTAAAATCCCTTTATAGTCTTCTCAAAGTGCAGGATGGCTTTATTTGAGCTATTTTATGTGCTTAATTGGTGCTAGCGGGACCTCTTTCCTGCAAGTAAGCTGCGGCTCGCTTTTAGCCTTGCAGAGAGGTTTCCCGGAGCAATTGAATTGCAAATAGGAATTTCTTACGGCCGAAACTCTTGCGGCCGTTTTAGATCAAAGGCTTTCCTCTGGCGCGAGCGGCCGCAAGAGATAGCAAGGCACCGGCCGCAAGCCTGCCGGAGCCCCCGGCCGTAAGGGAATAGAATAGCTGAATAGCTTGCGGCCAGTCCTTACGGCCCCGCAACGGCTGCGGCCGCTAATAGAATGAGGCCCCAGGTGTGTACCAACACCATAAATATTCTCCCAATATTCACCTCCACCACCAGATGGCCAGAATGGCTAGCCCTGCCAACCAACAAAGGCAAGGCCTGTTGAATACCTTCACGAAGTGCCCAATTAAAACCCCTCAAACCTGCTTCGTTAAGGTGCATCCCATCCTTCAAGTAATATGAGGGAGCATCTGCAATCTCTAAGTCAGAATGACTAATGTCAGTACCACACAAATGCCTAACAAATGAAACCACTTATTTACCTGAACTCAAGCCCTTTCAAGCCTGGCCGGGTCCCAGCCACCCTCCACTTTAAACGAGGGGCAATCCCAGACCATATGATAAACGATCCTCTTCACTGTGTCCACATCTAAACTAAGTCTAACTGTTTCTGTAGTTGCCCCAATTTTAATTGAATGAGTCCCAAATTGGTCTGGATCCAACTGTAAAAATGGTATGCATGACTTAAACACCACTTTAAACTGAAATTTTGAGAGACTGGCACCATCCCTATGGACCAGCAAGGAACCTTCACCCCCATGGCAGCAACCTAAATAATGAGACACACATGAAAAGGGGTAAAAGCTTCTTCTAATGCGAATGGCGATAGAATTATAGTGGATTGTGACATCCGGCACCAATAGACCCCTGATTACAAACTTAGAGGCCGCCACCAATTCATGCAGTCCTGCAAGCCCCAAAGAAGGCTAACACAAAGCTGTCTTGAACAGCGTCAACTCATAATTTGAAACACAAATAAACTTCAGGATGTCTACCATCTATACTAACAGAGAGTATGAGACTGGCCTCCTATTGTCCTCAACCTGCTTACTCATCCCCTTACACATCCTGCTTCACCAAAAATACTTTTGTAATATCATTAAACCCATGTAGTTTAAAGTAAAAGGCTGCTGCGGATAACAGTTTTGCAAAGGCAGTAATGGAAATACCCTGCAAGTGTTTATTCATTATAAAGATTATAAAGCTTCTGTACCTCATTACCTTGCAACTCCTGGTTCCTTGCATCATTACAAAAAGGATACCCATATTTTATTGTAATACTCTGTCTCTTTTGCCAATGAGTTACGAACTAACACCTCTATACCTGGAATGCGAGGTTTCATAGTTCCGAAGGCATGGGTGTTTTTTGGCCCTCAGCCTCCGGTGCTGCCTCTTGGAATCTCTCCCACTGAAACCGAGAAAGGCCATACACTATGATGGTATGCTCACCAAGAATATGTACTGCTCTGCACAAGGTGTTAAGTAATAAGCATTTTAAAACCAATTTTCTAAGCAACCTTACCACGGGCATCGATGATGCTGACGTCAAATTAATAGCCTGAACCACACCCATGTTATTGCAATGAAATACCATGTGATGATTGTGCAGGCTGTCTCCCCATAGATATAATGAAACTACTATAGGAAAAAGTTCCAAGAAGACCAAGTTTTTAAGGATGCACTTCTCCCACTCCTCCGCACAGCCTAAAAATATTGAGATGAAGGATTCACTGGCAGTAAACAAAAAGCAGATTAAATGTCAACTTTTGCAGAAAAAGTGCTCCTTTTCCTGCTTACTTTACCAAGTGCCGTCTCTCTCCCCTGCCTCTCTCTCTGTTTGCTAGCTCTGCTCCGGTCTCCCTCTGTTTGTGCAGTCTCTCTCCCTCCGTTTCTCTCTTTCTCTGTCTTCCTCCCTCTGTCAGTTATGTCTAACTCCCCCTGTCTTTGTCTGTCCCTTTCTTCTTGCTCTGCTCCAGTGTCCCACTCTCTCTACCCTGTCTGTCTCTCTCCTTACTCTGCTCCAGTCTTCCAGTCTTTCTCTCCCATTTATCTCTCCTTGATCTGCTCCAGTCTCCCCTCTGTCTCTTTCCCTGTCTCAGTCTTCTGACAGTGTGGTCTCTCTTTCTCCCTCCTGTCAGTGCTTTCTCTCTCCCATGCCCCTGTCTCTGTCTCCGCTCTTTAGTCGGTGCGCAATTGTTTATAGTGCACCATTGATGTCGCGCAATTGCCTGCGTGCTTACGCATTTGATACACGCGCGATAGACAGTGTGCCAGGAACAACTATTTGACTTCTCTGCCGAAGAAGGGATGACAAACTCATCAGAAAAACCCATTAACAAAAATTGAGCAACCGCTGGTCGCAGCTTACTGTACGCCCTTAACCAAGGCTGCATCCTTTGTACCAGCACTGGCGTCCTCTCCTTTTTAAGTTGCTCCTTTGGGTTTCTGTGACTTTGCTTTCTTGAAGCAACAAAAAAGAGGATAATGTAATCTACATTTCGAGTAATCGTGCCTATACTTACACGCCTCTCCCCATTTGCACAAACTTTAGTTGAACGCAAAACAACAACCCTTTTTTCCCGAAGCTGACACCCCTGGTTTTGCGCCACCAAAAACTAAAACTGCCGGCCACAATAGCGTGACAATCTTCAACCAACTCCCCATATCCCTATCATCCCACTTCATGTCCGATCGCACAGACAAACGTTACAGAAATTGAACGTCATAATGTCACCATACCAGATCACCATAAGTTCTTTGGATTCCGTCGATCTCATCCAAGTAACAAAAAAGTGCTGAGCAGTACTCAGGATGCTTCTCCCCTACTATACTCATGAAAATAACGTAAGCCTGCAACCAGTAACTGAACGTTTTAGGTATCTTTCTATACCACTTTTTTGCTCTCCTCCCCCTCCTTTGAATCCTCCTTCTTTTCATCCAGTTTGAATTCTATGAAACTACCCATGGGCCCAATAGAGCAGAGAGATTTCTTTTTCATGCCGTATCCGCTACCTTAAGAACCGATGATGGGATTGTTTTGGCCAGCGCATTAGCCGACTAATTTTCAATACTCTTCACTGAATCCTGATTCCACTTCCAACCCCACCTGTCATTGTGCAAGGCTCAGCAGCCATAGCCTCCTGCTGCACTAGCCCTGGTCCCACTCAAGTGTTGCTGATACCACTAACTCTATTCTGACCCTCAAAAGCAGCAATGAAACTTTTTAGACCTTCCATTAGTGTTAACATAGCTGCATTTTGTGGAGCATTAGATACTTCACCTGACAAGCCCGCAGTTTGGTTCCTGGCCGATTCCGTCAGACTTGGCTGGCCAAGTGCCCCACACCTGCCATTGATGCTTCTTTTCATATGCAACCTCCTGTCCTATCTGTAAATAGGAGAGACCTCCCCACCCTGTTCGTCTTCGATATGTCTTGCATATATCAGCTGATGCCTTTCCCTGTGAGGGGGAGTATATCTGGTCCTGCTTTCAGCTGATCTTGAGCGTGACCTATTCCTTGCACTGGAAGCCCACTGTCTGCACAGCCAGAGAGTACGCCAGTCCTGCCTAGGTGACCTGGATCTTGATGCCTGGTGCCCACTAGTGTCATGCCTGCTCCTACCACCAGAATAAGTGGGCAGTATCCCCATCCTGCCTAACCTCCACAGGGAAATAGCCCACCTGTCTGTTACTGTGTTAAATGACTGTAACTCAAGCTTTGTGAAGGCCGTACTCCACCAGTCCAGGTCCCTTTCTGGACAATGCATCTATATTAACTACCCCTATATAATAATGTATAAAGTTGCTATTTTTGGATTAAAAGAGTGAGGTACATTGTATTCTCATTTGCTTGTCCCCGCCTTTTAGACATGCAAATGGGCTTATCAATGTATTATTCGTTTTATATATATAAAAATATAAAATCACCCCATGCATCAGAGACAAATTTAAAAGAAGGCACCCCCCCCAACTATGGGCCTGCACCACTAAGGACCTGAATAACAACCCACCTCTGCTTTCTTTTTTTATGTCCCTCCCACAAGTGATGTGAGAAAATGGGCCAATTGACCAATGAACCAGGGAGGTGATAAGATGGGGAGGCTAAGCCTAGACATCCCCCTTGTCGATGCTCCCCTTGCCTAATAAATTGCAATTCGGACCCTTTCCCTTGGGCTTATGCATGCCCTTGCTCCCTGCCCTACGCCGTGTCAGTCTCTTACTGCTAGCCTTCTGTGTCCCAATTTCGTGTCTGCAAATACATGGCGCACTGATAGTAGACTCTCCTGTACTCACCTGGTCCCTCGCAGCGCCTGGTGTCCTCCCGATGTGGCTGACTCCTCTTTCTTGTATCCTTCCACGTCTCCAATGGCACATCACGGCCCACGCTTCCCTCCTGTGCAGCTGGTCTTCCAGATCTCCTAGACCTCCGATCACCGGTCCTCCGTGATGTCAATCCCTCAGTCCCAGTCAGGTCCTCTTCCTCCACCACTGTAGGAGTGCTCCCAAACCGCCTCTTCCTCCGATGCAGCACCATGGAGTGCAGGCTCAGCAGAGAAGTCCCTTGAAGATGTCCCAGGTTTTCTCACCACAGCAGTCGGTGTCCCTGCACAGCGTCTCCATGATCAGCAGCTTCGCAATCCTCCAACGATGTCCCGCTTCCTCCCAGGTCAATGGTATTGTTTGCTTCACTGGGTCCATGCGCAGAGCCAGGGGATCCCTGTAGTGTGGCAGCCTCTGCAGTACTGTCCCTCAATCCTCTTCTCAGGCAACTCCTTGCAGGGGTAGAGCTGTGTAAGGCTTGTCTTCCCCTTGTAGAACTTGTATTGCTTCTCCTCCCTCAAGTCAACTGAGGGCTCAGCCTTTTTGAACGTCTGAACTGACTAACAGGGTACCTTGGGTCGCTCCCCCCAGCAGAAGCTTTTCCAGGTGCAATAGACTGCATTAGCTGTTGCAGCCAATCCAGAAGGGGGGGGGGGGAGAATTACATTTACTAAATACTAACTCTGCCTCTGCGTAACCTCCACCAGTAACTTCCTAGCACTTGCCCGGTCAAAAGCCCCTTCCCTCATGCTGACTCCAGGGACTGACTTTAGTGTAACCAATGCTGTATTATAACATATATAGTTCTCAGCAGTACGGGTCGTTGCTAACGCTTGCGGGCTCAACGCAACTGCGTGAAGTGAGGTCCGCAGTTGCTGGAAAGGAGCGCTCCTTGCGTTGGTGAAGATGAGCGCCATAGACGCTCATCCCTACAACCCCACACGACTTTCGGACGCGGAGCTCTACGGCACCCCAAAAGCAGTTACAAACGCCCCGCAGAAGCGGGACTTTGAAAAAAAACAAAAAAACACGCAATAACTAAATACGGACTTACTAAGCTTTCATTCCACTCACTCACAGATACTCGCACAGACCCACTCTCGGCTACACACACTATCACAGCCAACTCATGGGATTACATTTAAAAATGTAGCAAATTTGTGTTAAAGAAACGTTATGTTTTTTTTCGGTGTCTGGTAACAGTGTATGATGCAAGAGTACTAGGGTGGGGTACATTTGGTGCGTGTGTTATGTAATAGGGGTATGTGTGTTGTATGTGATAAGTTATGCAGCAAGGTCATATAGGTGGGGTATGGCATATATTGGATTGGTTTGAGGTAAGGTCCATGATATTTGGGATAAAGTGTATACATTTGTGGTTTTGTGGACTTTGTGATACATTTACTGAGTAATTTAAGTGTAAAATATAATGTAAGAAGTATAAAATCAACCTCCTACACTCTCTAAACCAAAGCTCCTACTCTCTCTCTCGTCATATTGTTAGATGCTAACTGAAGTATACTTTGTCCATATATCGGGATAACCAGGATAAACAAAATTGCAGTATGGTCACAATAAAGATTTCCGATTTTTTTTCATATCTCCATAATCCTGTTGACAGCAGAACCCCAAACACATCTGTCAGCCACTGCCCCCTGAGCTACATCAAGCTCATACTCATTAATTCAATGACCTCATCTATCCATCTCTGCCTCTTCCACCCCCTCCAATATTTCCCAGCATCAGAGTCTTTTCTACGTAATCCTGTCTTCTTATGATATGGCCAACATATTTGAGCTTTAGCCTCATGATCATACCTTCTAGTGGGAAGTTTAATGGCTCCAATTGGAAGAATTGTAAGAAACTAATGAGGATGACTAATGATCATTGGATGAAAAGTTGTGGATGAAGTCTGAATTGGATGAAAATGATTGGACAAAATGTCCTGAAACCTGTTTTTATGCTTTTATAGATGTTAATGTTATTATTTTGTTACATGTGACACAAACACTGCATGGGGTCTGTAACAAGTAGCACTTTTCAATGACTCAAAATAAATGCTTTTGTTGCATTCCCTCCACATTGTGGTACAGGAAACCCTCTATTTTCTTCACTGTCTGGAAAATATCCAGCAGTTATTTATATTAGTCCTCTCAGTAGGTATGTCCTGGCTATATACACCAGTATCCCAACATACATCCCCTAGTTATTTGCTAGATGATAATGTCACAATGAGACCTAGGCCTTATCTGTGGCTTGGGTTAAAATTGCTCACTTGTGTATTTGGTGAGAGTAGGGGATACACTTGGTGAAATTTTGAGATTTTGGGATTTAGGATTTTGAGAACCGTGTCCCATTCCCATCATCCCATGGCACGACGGGTAAGTGCAGGACCCTCCTTACAGTTCTGTTCTGTGATCTGTTCATGTATCTAAACATTATTATCCTGACTCCTTGGCACAGCTGGCAGCGGGTCACAAACAGCAGCCTTTTTACCTTGTGCTCTCACATATATGAACTTGGTCTTCTTCTTCATATAATATCACTTTGCTGTCTACAGAAGCCCAGGATTCATCTATCAGTTAATCTATATTTGGTACCAATTTTTTGTGAATAATCTGGTTATAAACATCTTTATTTCTGTCTAGTTATTCAGGTACCTAGAGCTTTACAGTGGCCACACCACAAATGTGTAACAAGCATATAAATTAAGGACTAGATATTCCATATGCAGACCCTGTCTTGAAGAGCTAGACAATGGTATTATATCTTTAAAAATGAAACAAACAACTGATATCTTATGGATGCCCCCCAGCGATAAGAGATATAGTAATTATATTCTATTTTGCAGCATTGTTTTTATGTCTTTTTGCAGTTATTCAAAAATAATACGATTTTCCCAGGGGAAGAAGAAGAGGAACATCATTCTCCCAATGTGGTAAAAACATTATTTATATTTTATAGTGTGAGATTGTTTTCTCAAAAAGTTAATGCTTTTATTTGCCACCCTTAACCTACTTGTTTTTCTCTGTTATCTTAAGCCATAATTGCTTATTTTTACTTTACCTCTTCCTTCGTTTTCTTCTTCACTCGTGGATCGGTGGGATTCCCCAATACCCTCTATACACCTGGGGAACCCACGGAAATCCTCTTCCCTCATGCTCAACCTTTGGGATTCCCTCGTCCCACGCACTATGACCAGGGATCCCCAATTTGTCTATAGCCATGGGGATCCCCAAAGACTCAGATGGCACCTAAAATGTAACCCCTCCCAAGGAGGTCCAAAAAGCATCTACACGACATCTAAACATTAACCATCACAGGGGTCCCTAATGGACTCTCCTCACAGCTAAAATGAACCTATTGCCACAATGTTTTGTAAGAAACTCTCATGGCGTCTCTAAGACTACATCTTTTTTTTAAAAGAGCTCCACCTAGGAATGAACTTTAGATCCTAGTATATGAAGTAAGTAATAAGGCAATGGTGAGTTTATAGAGGTTTTTGTTCCATGATATTCATTATTGACAATTTAATAATTAGCCTATTCTTATAAAATTAATATAATGGAAAAGGAAAGCTAAAAGTAAACCACTCTCTCTTCTTAGAAGCATTAGCTAATACTTATACTTAGTACAGGACTGTATTATATATTATTTCACTGTCATATTTTATTTAATCTCATGCTAAAGTAGAACCGATAAGTAAAATACGGGTCAAAACCAGTTAGGGAATGTAAGCATGCCTCGTTTAAGCCTAAGGCCATATCAAGGCTTAATGACGCAAGGTTTTTAAGTAAATGAAATGGGCTGATTAAACTGACCTTTTTGTTGGGATATGCCATCAGATCTATGTTATTTTATATGCTGATTATTACATACTGTGTAACATTCTGGGGATTCAGGTATCACCCCATGTACAGAGATGCCACACTTATTCTTATATTTGAGTAAAATATCTTAATTCTTAAATATTATGCCCTATACAGGAAAACAAAGAAACATCATCAGGGCCAATTGAAGCTGGGGAATCAGACCTCCTTCCCCACATGGGCAGCGCACCCTTTGATGGGTCAGTAGTGCTGCACAAGCCGCCCATCGCAGGTTGCGCTGCCCATGTTGCAGCATTGAGGGCTGCCATGTTTGCTCAATCAATCAGAGCTCCGGAAGAGACAGAGAAAGCTCTGAGTCTCCAGCCAGGCGAGGAGCATCAGGTAAATTCTTCTTAAAAACACAAGGTATAATTTTCAATATGTAGATATAGAAAGGCTGACAGAAGCCATGTCTAAATAGATGAATAGCGAAATATTGCAAATACTGACCTGGAAATGGTCCTAAACCCCTGGCACTTAAATAGTTAAAAAAAACATTAATGGAACTAAGATGTAAGAATTGAGATACATTAGGTCTATCTGCTTTATATTTGAGGAATTAGAACCAAAATGTTTTAGAAAATAGGTTTATTTAAAAAAATAAAATGGAAATATTACAGTTTTTATATAAAAAAATATTCTTGTATCCAATGCAGATGCCATCTAGGGGTGTCCTGGTTCCCAGGTTAAAAATTGTCAGCCGGGCAAATTGGACACCACCGCGGCCCGAGACTGAAAAGGAGAGCAGTATCAAACTGTCAATAACAGCGGTCCAGTACATGGTAAGTCAATCAAATCTCACCATAATAGTTTTGGATCTGCAGGACTGTTCGGAATGCTTACGATGTTGGTAATGCTTTCCGAGCCTCATGAAGCGAGGCGAGCCATCGACCATGGCGCCTCTCTCATCCGGCTCTGCCTCTCTCTCATGTCCCACTCTGCCACTGTTACAGCCCGCTATTGCGAGGCCCGTGGGACTTTTCAGCGCTCAGGCCAGCGGGACAGCCTGCAGTGAGGGCCGCAATCCTCCTCCTCTCTCATAACCCCCTTATCCTCCCTCCTTTCCCCGTCTCCAATAACCTCCCGTGGGACTTCGGCGCTCAGGCCCGCGGGACCTAACCTGAAGTGAGGACTGCAATCCTCCTCCTCCCTCCTAACCCCCTTACCCTCCCTCCTTCCCCCCTCTCCAATTACCTCCCTATCCCCTCTCTCCTCTCTTCTTACTTTGATCCGCTGAGCTCCTGCTGCTCTCTCCCCTGCAGAGCATCTTCTTGCTTTGACAGGACTGGCATATGCTAATGACATGACGTCACATGCGCGTCACATCATTAGCATATGCCGGTTTCGGACACAGGCAAAAAATGCGCTGCAGGGGAGGGAACAGCAGCAGGAGCTCAGCGGATCAAAGTAAGAAGAGATGGGAAAGGGGATAGGGAGGTTATTGGAGAGGGAGAAGGAGGGAGGATAAGGGGGGAAAGAGACACAGGGCGGGGAAGAGACGGGGGTAGAGGGGGGTAAATGTAACACAGGAGGAGGGAAAGGAGGGGGAAATGAGACACAGAGGAGGGAAAGGAGGGGAGAAATGAGAGACAAGGGAGAGGAGGAGGAAAAGGAGACACAAGGGAAAGGAGGTGAAAAGGAGACCCAAGAGAGGGAGAGGAGGGGGGGAAGGAGACACAAGGGAGGCCGAGGAGGTGGAAAGAAGACACAAGGAGACAAAGGAGAGGGAGATGGAGACATGAGGGAGGCAGAGGAGGCGGAGGAGACACAAGGGAGGGAGAGGATGGGGGAAATGAGACAAAAGGGAGGGAGAGGGGGGAAATGAGACACAAGGGTTAGAGAGGGGGGATGAGACACAAGGGAGGAAGAAGACAGTGGGAGAGACTTGTAATAAGGGCCAAAAGCTCGCAATGAGCATCGAAGGTGCTGACATTGGGTGGCACACAGCATTGCCAGGCTTAACATTTTATTTCTGTAATTTTTGACGGGCAATTTCCTAGTACGGTATATATATATATATATATATGTATATATATATATATATATATATATATATATATATATATATAAGTGTGTGTAGGCAGATATGGAGGATATATCTCTATGTGAATATCTGCTATGGATTTCTCTGCTTACACTTATATCACTTCTGACTTGAAAAAGAGAGGGTTACTCTCAAAAGTATTTTCACATAATATGTTTGTTCAATAAAAAGGTCTCACTAAATAATGCAATTATCTGAATATTGATCTAATTACTGGACACTCACAGATACCTCACTCTTTAAATATATACAGTATATAGTACATTTGTGTTCAGGACTGGGAGCGAACTGGGTATAGCGGTTGCCTATTGGAAGTTACCACTGATCTCCATTAAAGTGATACCATTCTCAAAAAAAAAATATTAGCCCAATGTAATAGGTATACTACAAAACACTCTCTAAAAAAAAATACTTTTTTAAAAATGCAAAATTGAGCCAGAGCCCCCTAGGCTCAAATGATCTGGTGAACAGGAATCTTAGGGGCCCAGGGCTTTGGGGAAAACATCACATTACAATACAAGTCAAGAAGTGACACAGTTCTTTTAAAAGCTTGTATAGCCATTAGAATATCCCTTGGGTTAGGTAGCCACATGTCCATGAATTTCCATCTGCCAGCTCCAGAAGTCCATGAGTCCACTTGGGTCATGACAATCATACAATATAATAAATCAGCAAGTGACATAGTCTTTTCAAGAGGTTCTTATGGCCATTATAATAGAACTAAATTTGTCTAGCTATATGGATATTGTTCATCAAAGTCCGGTTGCTTCTTCTTCTATAGCTCTTCTGTTATAACTATAAGCTAGAGTCGGTCCCCCTCAAACCTTAATAACCTATCCCATACATAAATATCTCACATTTTGCCACATCTTATTAATTCTTTACCACAAACCTTTGACTTGAGTTTCCAATCTTTCAACCCGGATCCTTGAGGCACAAAAAGAAGCCAGGATTTATGGATTTCACTACATGGGAACATAGACTTGTATCAGAGTCATTGATGTAATGAATACCTCGGTGAAACATTAATATCCACAAATCCATGCTTGCTGGTGAGCCTTGAGGACGATGAAAACTCCTGCGCTAAAGACAACTACAATCTGTTTTACTTTACATTTCCCTTGTCTTTTTTTACCATGTGTTTCATTTACCTCTTTCTTGCTAAACTGTTTTATCAACTTGTCCATCTCGTCTTGTAATCACCTTTAAGTGCTCATCAGAGATGGAGAATTTATCTTTGGAAACAAAACATAATAATAATACTGACCCTTCTAAGCAACTGTGTTTAAAATAGAAACATAATTCAGCTGATCAGGTCCCTTTTAATACACCTTATAATACATCTTGTTCAGGATCTTTACAATACCTTACCCCCTATACAGATAGGTAGATACAATGGATTCATCTGAATACCCCATGCTCACATTGATGGCATTCAGGACATATGTGTGTATTTATAGCAGTAGTGCCAGTAATTGTACTTTACTACTGATTTATTGTAATTTAACAGGTAGCTCTGGAGACGGCAAGAAAGAGGTATGGATGCAGATATAAAATCAGAAAGCTGCAACAATTCCTTCCAGCTATAAAAGAAGAAGACGAGGAGGTAATATATTTTACATAGGATACAACAGGGTCTGTTATAAATTTGCTACTAGAAAGCAATACAAAATCTAAATATATACAGCCATAAAATCCCACTATACTTAAAGGATAATTCTCATGTCAGTTAGTGGAGTCCAAATGTAGGGTTTTAAATGAAACATAAATTGAAGCAAAGACACAAAATGTCAGGTGTAATGAGTTGCTGTGTGATAAAGTGTCTTATCTGGCATCTACCGCTTTATTTTAAGGACCACTCTAATGGTCCAACTTTCCTGACTGTTATGTAATTAGATGCTCCTACCATCTTTTACAACTGTTATAACTGCAAAATCTGCAGGTAACTTCCATCCAGCGGTCTCATTACTGTAGAATATTACATGTATTGGATTCCATTCCATTGATCCTGTTACACAACTACTACTGAGCTATCACATCACACGTGTAAATCTAACCCCTGAGAAATGCCATCTGAATGCATATTATGCCCCTAATATCTTAAGACCTGTGTGCCTGTCCTATAACTATTTTAACATTGTTATCAAGTTGCTCCTGTAACAATACCCAATCTAGCCAAAGAAGTCTCTACGAGTGCCCGACATTTTAAAGAGCCTCCAGTTAAATTCACCCACTCCTTAAGGCACAAACATGCTTCTGAGATGTCTGGATGGCTCAAATCCGACTCTCTTAAAACTTTAATTGTGTCAGATCTGAGGCACCTAATAAAGACTTCTGTGCAATAAGGGTTCCTACAGACCATTACGTTATTATATACTATAAACATGAGAGTCCCAATGGACCCCAAAGACACCTAATATTAACCCCTATTATTGGTACCCCTACTCACCTCCATGATATACTTAAGCTATGATCATGGGCGTTCCTTGTGGATCCCCATGGGACAAAAAATGTACCCCTAAACCACAGTGAACCTTATGGACCCCTATAACACTTAATATTCATCACTATACTGGGGTCCCAATGTACCCCTATGGCATACTAAGTTATGACCATGGGAGTCCTTGTGGACCTCCATGGCAAATAAAGTTAATCCCTATAAGATGGGGTTTCTCGAGGGTCCACATGACACCCTAACACCACAGGGGTCCACATTCACTAACACTACATGTTTATACTACATTATGAGGGTTTGTAGGGCCTTCCATTAAATAGGGGTTTTTCTTAGAAGTCATGGGGGTCCTTGAGAACCCATTGTTTATGGATAGAGGCCCAATAGGGGCCCATAGGAATTCCTGGGAGTTAATGGCCAGATGACCCATCAATTATTGAGGGAGGAATTCCGGCATATACCCAGTAGCAGTTCATAGACGGTGGGGTCAAAAAATCCCTGCATTCATTATTACTATTATGTAGCCACTGAGAAGGGTTTATATAGATGGGGGATGTTGGGGTTAGTGTAGTGTGTACATGATAGCAGATAGCATTCTGTAGTGTTGTTAGGGAGAATACTGAGATTCAGATTTGTAATCTCCTATGAATATATTTTAGAGCTAGAGAGCTACAGACAAACCCCCTGAGTGGGAATCATAGTTATGAGTCAGCCTTCTGGGAATTCTTATGGGAGCCATGAGATGGTGGCCATAGTATGTGGAAATGAGAAGCCACAGTTTGAAAATATTGCGTTTTACCACAAAATATCAACTTGCTTAGTCAAAATTGATCTTTATCTCCTCCCTAGAATTGAATTTCAATATGCACTGATATTCTGAAAAATAACTCCTTTCCTTATGACATATCTTGAAATGTTTAAATTTAGTTACGGTTCCATATTGTTGTGTTTTTTTTTTTCGTTTTTTTTTTTCTCTCTCTTTTTTTCTTCCTCTTTTCTCTCTTTTCTTTTTTTTCTGTTTGTTTGATTGTGTATAAATATTGATGTTTTGATATTTGGATTTTAATGTTTGTAAACTTTGTAATAAATAAAAATATAAAAAGAAAATTGATTTTTATTACTTACAAGTCATGAAATGCACTCTTTCATATGCCAAAAGAACAAACATGCTTTCCAGGGACCTTTAGTAACTGATAAAGGAGGACATGACATAAATATGACATTAGGTGCGACACAGCTTATTATCTCAGCCTAAAATACAGTAGACATCAATGTTACATCATTTACACCAATGGGACACACCATTTAATGTCATTATCTATTTATTAATAGTCAATGTTCAATAATCAATGTTTCCCCATTTCCATTTAAGATGAAAGAGAAGAGGAACATCACATGGAAGAACAACCTAAAGGTACTTTAACATAATAATAACTTGCTAAAAAAGCAGTTACTCCCTACGATTTACACATGCTCATTCTTGTTGATTTTATTATCTGGTCTGAAAATAATCAATCAGGTGACCTATTGATTAATTAGCAATGATTGACAATAATGTCCAAGTAGAAAGAGATAACAAGCATGTTTTACAGAGGACGTACAGTAATTGTATAAATATGTTTCTGTTTTTATTTTATTAGACCGAGGAAAGCAGCGACGAAGAGGAGGAAATCCCAGAGGTACTTTACATAACTTTGCCTTCTTTATACACTTTATTTCAAGATGTTCAAAATGTTTATTTAACCTGCCTGGCGGTATGATTATTTCAGTATTTAGAATGTTTATTTAGAATTTTAAAGTGGTACATTCTAAAATACTAACATAATCATACTGCCTACAGACACCAAAACCCTTCCCCCCTCTTCTCCTCCCTTTCCCCTTCTCCTCCTTCTCCTCCTCCATTTTCTCCCTCTCTCCCCTTATCCACCCCACCTCCATTTCCACCCTTATCCACCCCCCTTATCCTCCTCATTCCCCCTTATCCTCCTGATCCTCCCCCCTTATTCTCCTGATCTTACCCCCTTATCCTCCTCCTGGAATCAGCAGGGAATGGAAAGGTGATCAGGGGAAGGATAGAGAGGACATAGCTCTTTCAGGAAGAGGTTACCAGATCCCCAAAAAGCAGATCTTGAAAGTTTGATGAGATAAGTGTTAATCATATATTAGCCAATCAGAGTAGAGTATTTGAACTACTTCTGAACCTATTCTGTCCCATTTCTGGGACCAATCCAAATGCACGTTTTTATAGAATAGCGCCACATATTTGTTTTTCAAAGCTCCCATAGATAAGAGTCAGTCTTGTGGGAGATTCTTACAGGAGCCATGGGATGGAGGCCATAGTCTGTGGAAATGTGATGTTTAGTCAGCCACTGATTGGGAGGACCTACAGGAGAAAAACACATCTTTCTCACAATATGTCATTTTTTTAGTCAGAATAACTTGATAAGTTGTCCATATTTATTATTACTACTCCCTAGTCATAAAGTGCTCTCTTTCATATGCAGCAAAGAATAAATATGCTTTCCATAGTCCATTAGTAAGTGATAAATAAGGAAGAACAGGACAAGAGATACTCTTTGGGGGTCTGGTGTATGGAGTATTATATATAAGAAGTGCAGGGAAGACTTACCTGAATACTATTTGGCCTCTGTCAATGCTCCCAACTCTTCTCTCACTCACATACCAAGTCATTACTCCAGCCTTACATCAGTGGTAACATTTAGTAAGTCTTTACCATGTCTTTACTTTATGGTTTTAGCAGATTACAGTGAGGCACAAAACAATCTCACGGAGAATGTGGAGACATTTTCTACTGTAGTACTTTATGACATTGTATGTGTAATGTTTTCTACTTTATCGGGAACCCTTTCTGAGCCGCTTATTATCTCAGACTAAAATACAGTAGATATCAATATTTAGTGATGGTATACACCATGTAAAGTAATTATCTATTTCTTAATAATCTATCATTGTTTTTCCATTTCCATTTCAGATAATTGAGGAGGTCTCTGATGACGAGGACAACATCACGCCGCTGTTTAACATCCCAAAGGTACTTTAACATAATAATCATTAACTTAAAAAGTAGAGTTACTCCCCAAGGTTTGCACATGCTCATTCTTGTTGCAGTCATGATCTTGTCTGAAAATAATAAGTGCCCAATAATTAATTAGCAATTATTGTCAATAATAACCTAGTAGAAAGAGATAACAGGTGTTGCTGAGTGGAGGACAGGTGAACTGTAAGAAAATACATGTTTTCAATAGCATCCAATTAATTATATACATAGTATTACTTATACATTTACATTACATTATTGGTACCTCTGCTGTGTTCCTTTTAATGATTTCAATGTTTATTCTAATACTTTTTGATAGGAAATAATATAATATAATAGTCCGTAGTATATTTGCTGTCAGTAAGTCATTCAATTAAAGAACTTATTTTACAGAGGACATAAAGTTTCCATTTTTATCTCATTAGGCAGAGGAGAGCAGCCATGAGGAGGAGGAGAAGGAGGACGTCCCAGAGGTACTTTATCATAACTTTGACTTCTTTATTCCATTTATGTCACTGCTGTTATCATCTCACTATCAGACAGGCAGTAATGATGTCCAATGATCATGTTATCTACTTGTATTGGACAAGACATCACCTCACTGTGTTCTATCTGATCACTGTCTGTGTCCATATCTGCTTGTCATGTGATCTCATTGTGAGTGTCTGATATGGCCAGAAAAAAATATCTATGTGATAAAACTATTGGATAATACAGGTACTTATATAGTTACATAGTTACATAGTATTTAAGGTTGAAAAAAGACTTTCAGTCCATCAAGTTCAACCTTTTAAGATCTCCTCTGATCTGCAATATGCGGATTAACTATTAATTAATTAGTTGTATATAAAAATAAATAAATAATCAACGTGTCTCGTATTTTCCTTTTGTAATTACGCAAATGTTGCGAGGTCCGCAGTTGCTGGTAAGGAGCGCCTTCGGCGCTCCATGCCAGCAACTGCGGCCCTCGTTAGCAACAGCTCGCATGCTCACAACTATATATGTGATCATATATAACACAGGTACTTGCATAATATCATGTATAATACAGGCACTCCATGATATCATGTATAATACAGGCACTCCATGATATCATGTATAATACAGGCACTCCATGATATCATGTATAATACAGGCACTCCAAAATATCATGTACAATACAGACACTCCATGATATCATGTATAATACAGACACTCCATAATATCATGTATAATACAGGCACTCCATGATATCATGTATAATACAGGCACTCCATAATATCATGTATAATACAGGCACTCCATGATATCATGTATAATACAGGCACTCCATGATATCATGTATAATACAGACACTCCATGATATCATGTATAATACAGGCACTCCATAATATCATGTATAATACAGGCACTCCCATGATATCATGTATAATACAGGCACTCCATAATATCATGTATAATACAGGCACTCCATAATATCATGTATAATACAGGCACTCCCATGATATTATGTATAATACAGACACTCCATGATATCATGTATAATACAGGCACTCCATAATATCATGTATAATACAGGCACTCCATGATATCATGTATAATACAGGCACTCCATGATATTATGTATAATACAGACACTCCATGATATCATGTATAATACAGGCACTCCATGATATCATGTATAATACAGGTACTACATAATATCATGTATAATACAGGCACTCCATAATATCATGTATAATACAGGCACTCCATGATATCATGTATAATAAAGGCACTTATTTAAAGCTTATTAAAGGAATTCTGTTAAATATTTAGGAAATTGTTACTGCCTTTTTTTTAGCAAAGATATAATTTAACTTAAATATCTGAAATAATCTAATTTGAGGTTTTGTATGTCATTTTATTTGAGGTTTGATTATTAGTGTACTATTTTTTGGCTTTGAAAACAGAGTCTGAGTTACAACCGATATTATTTGAATAGTACTGTAAAGAATGAGTACTTTTTCTTATATACAATATTTCTAGCTCTTATGAGTGAAATAATATAATTTATTTTACATTTGTAGGTATTTGAAGGCCCAGAAATAGATAAATCAGTGATAGAGGAACCCAACACCAGCTGTTTTAGTTGGATGAGGAGGAGAAGATCTTCCAGAAGATCGGAAACAACAAGGGGATGCCGGCTGGTACAGATCATCTCGGGCTTCTTTACTAGAAGACGTTGAATCTAGGAGAGAACTAGCCCGGGAAGGTACTGTCCAGCCGTGGCAGGAGCCAGAGTGGATCAGGTGGAAGGAGACATAGGGAGACCTCTCTTCTCAGAACACCCTTCCTGAAAAGAGAGGCCCCCCCCTTTGTCTACTAACTTGCTTTTCCTGATCCACTCTGGCTCCTCCAAAACTTCCCCTTTCTGAGAAGAGAGGCATTTCTATATCTCCTGTTTTGCCAATCCACCGCTTTGTATCCTGGCTCCTCCTGATCCATTCTGGCTCCTGCCACCACTTTTTAAATAAGAGAGGCCATCGTATCATCTCTTGGCTCCTCCTGGCTCACTCTGGCTCCTCCTGGCCCACTCTGGCTCCTCCTGGACCTCTCTGGCTCCTCCTGGCCCACTATGGCTCCTCCTGGCCCACTATGGCTCCTCCTGGCCCACTATGGCTCCTCTTCCTGTCTAGTGAGTACACACTGAGTTACAAACCAGTGAGTGTCATGATCCCCCTGACCTCCTCCCCCACTTTGGGTCAGTAAATATTTAATTATTTAATATGTTCTTAATGTATTTTATTTTGCATGTTTGGTTTGTGAACAGTTAACAATTTTTGAATGTTGTGATTTCAGTTAGTAGCCAGTTTTTAGTCAGTTATGTAAGCAGTCAGCTGATATACTGCTGTGTGAGGAGTCTGTAAGTGTCATGCTGTGAGTCTGTTAGTAAACTTGGCTCTGCTGGTTAATACATAAAGAAAAAGTATATCTGACTGATTTCTGCTATCCTGAGGTATAGAACTGGTGTCCTGGCCCTAAAAAGCCAGAACTGCTGAGACTGTAAGATCTCAGACCATCCAGGTGCGCACTAATAGTAAGCAGAAGGGTTTAAGGAGTTAAGGGGTGAACATGGTCCACCTTACTCCTGGGGTCGTAACAACTGGTGGCAAGCGGTGGAGTCTCATCATCAGTAACTAGCAGTAGCCTGGAAAGGGAACCTTTATCCTAGAGGAGGCAGGAGATCATCTGTATGCATGACAGAGATAAAAGAGCACACTAACAGGAAGGGACAGCAGAAGTCCAACAAGATGGACACCAAGCAATGCAGGAAAGTGGCCCTTCTAGCTCAATGGAATTCATTCCTGGAATTGTTGTCTTGTCATGATCTGAATGTCCTGGAGCAGCAGTACACAGCCTGGCTGGGATCAGTTGGGGTCCCTGGTGTGGAGCCTTGTTTTCTTTTGGAGCTGGAGGAGGCGCTATGGGAGATTGTGTATGGCAATCAGGACTGTGGCATAGGCACTGCCCAGGGACAAATTAACTTACTTGCGAAACGCTGTGACTTCCTGGGACTACGTCATTGGTCTGATGAGGCTTTTGCTCTATTTCCCTTGAATCCAGCAAGAGTTATAGCTGGAAGTAGAATTGATAGACTTGCTGGAAGAGGCATCTGTGGAAGGACTTTGGCCACACAGTTGGGAAGGGTCCTGCCAGTCATACAGGAAGAAAGATTATGTGCCAGAGACTGAAGAATTATCTGATAGAAATATGGACTACTTATTTCGTTCTGAGAAAGAGAAATTTGAATAAGATCTCGAATCATCCAAAAAACTTGACAGGGATAAAGGATATATCGCTAACTCATCAAGTGTAAAAGAAAAAAAGAAGAAAAATAATTGCCTTGAAAAAAACGAGAAAAAGTCCAAAGACTTAGTGTCTTTGAACATAACTGTGCCAGAAAACAAAGTCCCAACCACAGCAACAAAGAGTGAGACTCTTCAGGTGCAAGATCTGATGAAACAGAATGAAGTTTTGAATGCTCAAATGCAGAAGTATCATCCACAGAGACAGTCCAGTCTCAAGCATCAGTATTTATTGAAGAACTGCAGAAAACTTTAACAGAAGGAAGATAAGAGGATAAAACAGAAGGAAGATTTTTTGGTTTTGGCGCAGGCTAATTTAGCAAATTGCGGAGAGGAGCTCACGGCTCTACACAGAGAAAACATGTCCCTAAAAGCAGAAATCAATATGTGCCAGGGTTTGAAGAATGAGCAGGTTGCTGCAGCTCTCACCAAGGAACAGCTGCAAAGAAATATCATTGAAAGAGATGAGAAAATAATATCTCTTGATGAGCAACTTCAGAATGGGCTGGAAAAGGTGTCCAACAAAGATGAGGAAAACAAATTGCAGCAGAAGTATGGAGAAAAAATGATCAGTTAAGGAAGGAAGCTGAGTCTTTCATGCACCAAATAGAATATAAAAACAAGATGATTGAAGAATTACAACAAGAAAACAAGTCTTTGAAAAATACAATTACAAGAGAAAGCAAACAGTGTAGTGTTTTTGAATCCGAGGTGAAGGAATTACACATACAACTTGAAGACACTAAAATAGACCATGAAATAATACTAAACAATAAGCAAAATTAGATAGATGATGCAAATATAAGAGAAGAATGTCTTAACAAAGTGGTTGATAGATTAAAAAGTGCTGCTGATGAAGTAATCAAAATACAGAAATAAACGGATATTCATTGCCAGCATAAGATTGCTGAAATGTAGTAAGTATGGAAAGCTGCAATATAAAAAATTAAATCCAACTCATCAGCGAAGAAAATAAAATTTGCATTGAAATTTGACTTTCACTATGAAAGCTCTGAACTAACAGATATTCTGGGTATATGTGAATATGATGGATCGCTTAAGAAGTTATACCTGAACTATCCCTCATCCTCAACAGTTTGTGACACAAGGCATGTATTGCACACTTTTGGTCACATAGGCCAATGGACTATATTAGATATAACAGGACTGCTGTTGGAACTAGTTTGGTTGGGAAGGGTTGCCTTTGGAAATAACTATTTCAAGTCTCTCCTAACCTGGAGGCTCCTATTTCCATGTACTACCGGTAAGGGGCCCCCAGCACACAGTTTCAATGTAGCCCCCAAGAAAATTGTGCTTGTTCTTAACCCACTGGGAAGAAGAGGGCATTGGTCCTGGCCATGGGGAAAGGATACTGAGATTGCTTTCCTCCCATGGAGTTACATCCCTAAGCAACCGTTTGTTCTTTAGACTATGGACATATTTGGACTATTGGTTGCTCCACCCAAGACCAGGACTTACATATGGATTCAATTTTGCAGCATGCCAGCGTTTATCTGATAGAGGGGGGGGGGGGGAGTAGTAGTTGTTACGACACCAGGAGTGAGGGGGACCATGTTCACCCCTTATCCCTTCTGCTTACTAGTACAGGAGCACCCTGGATGATCAGGGTTCTTATAGTCTCAGCATTTCTGGGTTTTTTAGGCCATGACACCAGTTCAGGATCTCAGGATACAGACAGGCTAGAATCAGTCTTGCGAAATAATAAAATAAAAAATATAACAGATACACTTTTTCTTTATGTATCAACCAGCAGAGCCAACTTTACTAACAGCCTCACAGCATGACAGTTACAGACTCCTCACACAGCTGCTTTTACATAGCTGACTAAAAACTGACAGTTACTAACTGACATCACTGCATTCTACATTTTTTAACTGTTCACGAACCAAACATGCAATATAACATACATTAACAACATACTAGATAATTAAGCATTTACTGACCCCAAGGGGGGGGGGGATCAGGAAGATCATGACAGTGAGTATATTGCTTGGAATGGTAGTACCCAGAGACTGAAGAAGTATATGATAGAAATATGGACTACTTATTTTCTTCTTAGTGTCTTTGACCATAACTGTGCCAGAAAACAAAGTCCCAATCACAGCAACAAAGAGTGAGACTCTTCAGGTGCAAGATCTGATGAAACAGAATGACGTTTTGAATGCTCAAATGCAGAAGTATCATCCATAGAAGACAGTCCAGTCTCAAGCATCGGTCTTTGTTGAAGAACTGCAGAAAACTATTTCAGAAAAAGGAAAGCAGATAAAGCAGAAGCAAGATTTTTTTGGTTCTGGCACATGCTAATTTTGCAAATAGCGGAGAGGAGCTTGCGGCTCTACAGAGAGAAAACATGGTCCTAAAAGCAGATATCAATGAGTACCAGGGTTTGAAGAATGAGCAGGTGGCTGCAGCTCTCACAAGGAACAGCTGCAAATGAAAGATGAGAAAATAAGATCTCTTGATGAGCAACTTCAGAATGAGCTGGCAAAGGTGTCCAACAAAGATGAGGATCCGTTAAGGAAGGAAGTCGAGTCTTTGATGTAACAAATAGAAAATAAAAAAAGACAATTGAAGAGTTACAACAAGAAAATAAGTCTTTGAAAAATTAAATTACAAGAAAAAGCAAGCAGTGTAGTGTTCTTGAATCTGAGGTAAAGGAATTACACAACTTGAAGATACTAAAATCGTCCATAAAAGAACAACCAACAATAAGCAAATGGAGATAGATGATGCAAATATAAGAGAAGAATGTCTCAACAATGTGGTTAATAGATTAAAAGGTGCTGCTGATGAAGTAATTAAAATACAGAAAAAAACAGATATGCATTGCCAGCATAAGATTGCGGAAATTGTTGAATTGATGGAAAAACATAAGCACCAGTACAAGAAAATGGTTGAAGAAAATGACACAGAATTAGGACACTACAGATCAAGAGAACAAGAATTAACATCCATTATAGCTCTCTTAATCAGCAACTAAAGAAGCAAATAGAAGAGAAGGAAAACATTGCAAAAGAGGCAGAAGAAACCAAGATTTCCTCACAAAAATAAATTAAATGCAAAAATATACAGACATATTTCATGGAGACTCCCAAGCTGAATACTGAAAAAAGAGATTTCAAGAATCTAACATCACTTTCAAAGAGTTCCCAGCGGTCACATTTGCCTGCTCACATGGAAACAAACAAATTGTTAGAAAAGAGACATACATCTCCTTGGTCTACATTGTTGTGGGTTTTGCCAATTTATATAGTGATATTATTAATAGCAATAACCTTTATTAATAGTAATAAAACATTTACATATTTCACATAGTTTCTAATTTCAACTAATTTTCTAATTCTTACTACACAATATATTAAGAGCATTGGCCTCATGAAATAAACAAAACTGTATTATGTCAGAATATATTTATTATTAATGAATACAAATAATAATTCAGTATATTTTAATATAAGAAGTTGGTATAAACAATTTTAACAGATATATCAAAGTACATCAATTATAAATTGTTAGTTATTATTACATTATTTACATAATCATATAATAAGACATGCACAATATGCTTACTATAATTAAATATGGTAAATTATGACATCAGAGGTGGTTTTAATTATTTTAGTATGTTTACCCATATCTATTTATTAAGTTATTCTACCCTTTTAATATCATATGATTTTATAATCGAATTATAGTATTATGTCTAATTCAAAATAGAAAATGTTTTTCATTAAAATTAATTATCAGAAATATTAAATCGCTATAAAAGCTGATATATTTGTAGTATTTATAAAGTGAACTAGCAAATTATACGTCGACTAATAATTCGCCAGTTTTTTTTTTTTTATAATCTTTTTTATTATTTCTTACATATAAAATATACAATTTACAAACAAAAACACATAAAAATATATACACACACAAACATTCATAGAGCTGCCATTACTTTTCATATTGCACATGTATGTTTCTAATAAATCAATATACATTGACCTTGTCTATTTTTTTTTCTTCTTTCTTCCTCTTTCTTTTTTAACTAGAATCTATTCTTGTGCTCTTTGAGTTAACATTACATATTGATCCCATAATACCCAGTTTACACATAGGTGCTTAATTATAGGATTAAATTCAAAATTCCTTTTCATAATCTCCTGATTCATTTTTATTGTATTTACTACTTCATTCCATGAAGGAATTATCGGTTGCTTCCAATATTTTGTTAGAAGGTTTTTTACAATCAGGAGAATATGAGAAAAATTTTTTTTTCACGTGGCGCTACCTTATCTATATCTAAATGAAATAGGGCCATCTGGGGCATACCTATTAGATGTTTACTGCAGATCTTTGATATTTCTGAGAAGCATTTTACCTATAATGTATTAATCTTATCACATTCCCACCATACTTGTAGTGTAGTACCTTTCTTGCCACATTCTTTCCAGCATAAATCATCTGTTTGGAAGTTTAATTTTCCCATAAACTGCGGGGTGTAATACCACCTCTGTGTAATTTTAAAATATATTTCAAGGTATGAGATATTAATCGCTGATTTTTTTACTAATTGGAATTAATTAGACCAAGAAGAGGGCTCAAAAGACAGGTTCAATTCCGCTTCCCATGCAAAAATAGCACTCGATTTTTATAAAAATAGGTTAATCAGACATTGCCCTTCTACATTTCGATTTTGGAGTCATTCTCTTTAGTCGCCATGATCTCCGACATATATAGGCTATTTTCATTCACTGGTTTGAATTTCCAAAGCAAAATCAACTTTTTTGATTCAAAATCAAGCCACGAAGTCTTACTAATGTTTAATTAGTTTACCTTTCAAGTACATATCACCAATATATCTAATACCCTTATTTCTCCCGTATATAAGGGTTTGATAGTTCTCTTTAGTTCTTATGATTTCAAAGAAGGGAGATGGATTAGATGTTTTTTTAAACTAATTTTTAACCAAAATTTCAACATGGCTCTAAGCCCTCCCGGTAAATTAATAAGAGGGATAGATTCAATATTTGAATGCCACATTACAGTATGAATTGGTATATCTCCCAAAAGGTTATCATCTATATTTTTCCAAATTGCTCTGTCACTCTGGATATTCAAGACCATTAATTTTGAAATCAAGATTTTATCATGAATATCCTGTATTGACGATAAGCCCATACCTCCTTTTTCAAAAATTTTACATGCTATTGCCTTCTTGTTTCTTGCTTTTTTACCCAAATAAATAAACTTATCTATATACGATTGAATAAAACTTAGGGAGTTATTGGAGACTTTCTCTGGTATACATCTAAATACATAGCTTAATTTCAGAATGATACACATGTTCATTGCAGCTATTCTGGCTGACCATGTCAGATCTAATGTTTTCCATTAGTTTATTAACAGTTTTATATCTTTAGAAGGTTGCTCAAGTTTTCCCTCATAAAGTTTTTCATAGAGAAAGAAAATTTCAGGCCCAAGTGTGTTATTGACCTAGAATTCCAGTTATACATAAATTGTTTTTTTAGGGATTGCTTAATTTCACAGTTTATTTTTCTATGTATTATGTCTGATTTTGAAGGGTTTGTTTTAAAATATGACAAACTACCAAATTCATGGAGAATTTGATGCAACTTGACACATGAGCTCTGAGGATTCATGAGTGTTAGCAGAATATCATCCACAAAGAGCATGATCTTGTACATCTCTTCTCCTATCACCACTCCCTCAATCAAAAAGTTATTTCTTATGGATTCTGCCAAAGGCTCCATAAATAAAATAAACAGGAGGGGGGATAGGGGGCATCCTTGGCGTCTAACATTTCTAATAGTAAAACTCTCTGATTCGTATCCTGGTCCTGATATATACGCTGAAGGGTTTGTGTATAGGGCCTTGATAGCTTTAGCTCCAAAATCACCCATACCATATTGCTCCAAAACTACATCTAGGAAGTCCCAGCTGACCCTGTCGAACACTTTTTCAGCGTCAAGCGACAGGGTCAGCAAGGATAAATCTTTACTCCTAGCGTGTCTTCCTTTGACAAAACCTGATTGATCTAGATGTATTCATTTAGGTATAATAAGATTTAGTCTGTTTGCCAATATTTTAGCATATATTTTTATATCTACATT
Source organism: Discoglossus pictus (assembly GCA_027410445.1). NCBI lineage: Eukaryota > Metazoa > Chordata > Amphibia > Anura > Alytidae > Discoglossus > Discoglossus pictus. The sequence continues at coordinate 233,942,981 of CM050169.1, forward strand.
TATCAGAGATATTGGACAATAACTTCTACTAAGTTCTGGGTTTTTCCCCTGCTTTAGGATATTTATTATTTTAGCTTTAGATAATTCTGCTCTTAATTTACCCGTTGTTTTGATCTCATTGTACATATTGCCTAAGTGGTCGCAGATCTCTTTTGAAAATATTTGATAATATAATTGATCAAAACCGTCTGGTCCTGGTGCCTTATTTGTTTTTCCATTTTATATAACATCTAAAATGTTCTCACTGCTAATCTTTTTATTAAGATTTTCAAGTTCTTCTACCATAATTGAAGGCAATTTAATTTGTCTTAAAAAATTTTTTATATCCCCTAAGTCTGGTTTTCTAAAAAAGTGTATCCTGTTCCAGGTTATATAGGGATTTATAAAAATTCATAAAAATTTTAGCAATTTTATCGGGATGAGAATATATTTTATTATCTAGGCCCTTCAGCCTTAGAATTCTGTTTAGGTTTTGTTGTTTTTTTAACTTGTTAGCCAGAAATTTCCCTCTTTTACTCCCGTAAACAAAATGTGATATCTGATATTTCCACAGGAGATTGTCAACTTGTGTTTGTAGTATTTTTTTAATCTGCCGATTTAAAGAATTGATACATTTTTGGCACTCCTTATTTGGCTTTATCTTATTTTGAACTGATGTTTTTTCTAGCTCAATATATAAGATCCTTAGAGGTTTGCCACTTATTTTTTTGTTCTGATGCTTTAGAGATCAATAATCCTCTCACAAAGGCCTTATTGACACACCAAATTATAGATGGAGAATTTACCGTATCTTGATTGGTCTTAAAAAAATTGGATATCTCCTCTTTTAATGTTCTAACAAAGAACTGATCTTTAAACAAGGAGGGATCGATTCTCCAGTTTTTTTTTAGTTCGCCTTTCCATGGTGTCATTTATCATAATTATCAGCATCGAGTGGTCTGACCACACTGAAGTCTTTATTTCGAAACTTTTTACCCTTCTCAAGGACTGAAGATCTACAAATAAATGGTCAAGTCTGGAGTATGAACTAAACCGGGCCAAAAAGAAAGTATAGTCTCTCTCGAACGGGTGTAGTACCATCCATGCATCTAAAAGATCAAAGCCATTGATCAGTTTGGAGAATTCATAAGATGTTTTAATCAAGATTCCGTTTTTATTTTAACGTTTCCCACTCTATCCTTCCCTGCGTCTAGCACCATATTGAAACCCCCGCAAATATATAGATATCCTTTCCTTATTTTCTGAACCTCTTTCATAACTTTTTTAAGGTAAGAGATCTGTTTTTTATTTGGTATATATATATATATATATATATTTAATAAAGTTATTATTTTGTCATTTACGACTCCAATCAAAATTATATATCTGCCATTTGAATCAATCTTTGAGAATTCTTCTTGGATATTTAGTCTGTAATTAAAAATAATTGAGACACCTCTAGATTTATTGTTATATGTTGCATCTATTCTTATGTTATAGTTGCAGTTATTTAAATAGTGAGTTGTCCTTCCCTTCAAATGTGTTTCCTGTAAGCATATAATATCTGCCTTATATTTAAAGGCCAATTTTCTTTTTGAGGGGGAATTAATTCCATTCACGTTGTGTGAGATAATTTTAATACTCATTAGACTTCTAATGAAAAAGGTCCTATGTATATTACAACGTTTCGGACATACATCTATAAGTCTTTGCAGCACATTCGTACTAAACTCATTCATACTGACAGTCATTTTCCAAAAGGGGAAATGATAAATGTCACCCTCTAGAATCAACAGGGCAATTTTCCCAATGTTAAGAAATGATGGATAAGGATGTAAAAACATCTTGGATGGAGGTTTGAGGATTCTAATCTTCATGTGTCTCCCAATTACTATCACATATATCGTAATAAAAAATAATCCTTCATAGTTTAACCTATCTATTTACTTTAAACATCAGAGGAAGAGAGAAAAAAAAACACTTCTAAATTTACTAAACTCAATATTTAAGACTAATAGCGTGAATAATTATATATAAAAAATCTTAAATCTATTTATTTTTCTACAATCGACGTCCTTCTGTATATGTCAATACAAAAAGTGAAACCATATAAAAATAGGGAAAATCTAAGGGCCTTATTCAATTGCAATGTGGCCAATTGAATAGGGCTCTATATAAGCACATAGCATATTTTTTTTACACATGTTTTTAGTTAGTGAAAACCTTGCTTTTGGGTAGAAGTTGACGAACTAAAAACTTTTGTAAAAAAAATGTGCTATGTGCTTATATAGAGCCCTATTCAATTGGCTAAATCGCAATTGAATAAGGCCCTAAGTTTTTCATACACTTTCGTGTACTTAGGTTATACCTTAGTGATTCTTGAACCTTAAGTATATTAACTAAACATATTTTGTTCTAGTGCTTAGTGCATTTTCAAAGATCTGGTCCCAGAACAGTATAATATCCAGGCCTATGATGTGTCAAAAAATAAATAAAAAAAGATTTGGCTATTTGCCATTCTGGAAGCTTCAAATTCAAGCGTAGTTTTGTCTCATGTTTGGATTGAATGTCCACAGTTAGATTCCATATTAGCAATAAAAGTCCCACTGGAAGATAATTTACATTATGCCATACTGAGTCCTTCCAAATCAAAAGGACATTTGCTGATTTACATTTATACTTAATCTCTTCTTTGTGTAGACAATATGTAATCGGGGCATCTTTTCTATTTTGCCAAAGTCTGTGGTGAAATATCCATAAAAATCTTAATTTTATCATACAGCATATCAAAGTTTCTCTTATTAAAGCTTGCTTTAATCAACAATCAACTCCTCTTAAAAGGAAAGATAGTGTAACCATATAATAGTATCTCTGGAGGTAATATTTTCCAATTTCTTTGGTAGGGGTATTCTGTGTATAGCATCCATTTTACTGTCTTCCCTAGGGCAGTCAGGTACTAGGCTTTTAAAGAACTCTTCCACATAGATTTTTAAATCTTCCCCTTGTATAGTTTAGATACCTCCTACACGTAAATTATTTTTTCTAGAGCGATCTTCTAAATTACAGATCTTTTTAGATAAATCTTCAATTTTAGTTTCCAGCTCTGAGGAATATTTTCAGCAAAGAGTTATTATCACAGATTAATTTGTCGCATTTGCTCTCCAAGTTTTTGATCTTAGTGGAGGCCTCCGTTATTAAATTCGTGTTTGCGGTTATTTGTTTTGATAACTCTGAAGTAAGATTTATTTGAAATTCCCCCCAAATTTCTCTCAATTTAGAGCATGTTAATATTTCTTTTTCTTGTGGTGAATTTGTTCTTTCAAATGAAGATTGAGATATTTTATCTACCGATTGATTTGCTGTTTGCTCTATCAATACAGTATAGACTCATTTTGACAGTTATGTAGAGGTTCAAATTTATTCTTTGGAGCAAAAAAATCGGAGCTTTTTATACCTTCTCCTTTTTTTGTTTTTGTTTGGGGGCCATTTTTGCTCTCTTGTTAGACATCTCTTTTTCGTTTCTCGCTATTTATCCGATAGCTTTTCTAGGATAAAGCCAACAAATAATCTATTCTTCAGCAAACAATTAATAATTAAATCTGATGAATAATAACTGTTTCCTTCGAACTTGGAGATTCTTATTAAAATTGTAGTTTAGCTGTTTTAATAGTAATCTTTCCCATTAGCCTTGGTTGTGAAGAAAGAATTTCCATAAAGTCCCAGATTCACGTTTTTATATTTGTGTTTATCCAGTACTTGTTATGAGCTATCTTCTTAGAACTATCTTCTTACAGTGATTCATTCATCTTTACAGATTATTAGTGATGTCCCGAACAGTTCGCCGGAGAACTATTAGCAGCGATTTTCGCATGTTCGCGTTCGCCGCGAATGGCGAACACATGCGCTTTTAGGTTCGCCCCCTATACTTTATCATTGAGGAAACTTTGCACATTTTATTTTATTTTATCATTTTTTTGGTGTAATCTATGCCTGCCTGCCTGCGTGTGTGTGTGACAGGCTTACACCTAAGAGCTTATATTGTGCTTATTTTCACTACTCATACCTGGTGGTGTAACATACATTGAAAACAACCATTTTTTTCCTGTAATCTAATTTCAGTTGCCTGCCTGTGTCAGGCTCACAGCTTATATTGTGCTCAGTGACATAAAACAACACTTTTTTGACTGTAATAGATTGAATAGCAATTGCCTGCCTACAGGCGTGTGTGTGAAGCCTATTGCATCTACTCTGCCAACTTTTGCCAGTGCACAGTGATACGTCATATCTAGTGCAACCGTAGTGTACAGTGACATAAAACAACATTTTTTTGACTGTAATCGATTGAATATCAGTTGCCTGCCTACAGGCGTGTGTGTGAGGCCTACAGCGCCTACTCTGCCAACTTTTGCCAGAGCACAGTGACACTCATATCTGGTGGCACCTTAGATTGCACGTGCAGTGCTCCAAATTTGAAGTGGGAGGACCGACCAAGAATCTTTTTCCATCTCCCTATTCCAAAAATCAATGCCATATACACGTCCCCTAATAGTGGACGTAACAGGGATTAAACCGATAGGAATAGTACTACTTAACAGTACACACCTTATAATAACGCAGACAGAGGCAACGCATATAATCTTCCATGCTGTGCAGTGGAAGCCCCCAGACTCTGACCGGTGTATAATCTTCCATGCTGTGCAGTGGAAACCCCCAGACTCTGATCTGTGTATAATCTTCCATGCTGGGCAGTGGAAGCCCCCAGACTCTGACCTGTGTATATTCTTCCATGCTCTGTAGTGGAAGCCCCCAGACTCTGACCTGTGTATAATCTTCCATGCTGGGCAGTGGAAGCCTCCAGACTCTGGGGCCCTCATTCAATTGCAATGTGGCCAATTGAATAATGCTCTAAATAAGCACATAACATATATTTTTTAAATAAGTTTTTAGTTAGTAAACCTCTATCCAAAAGCAAAGTCTTCACTAACTAAAAACTTATTTAAAAAAAATATGTTATGTGCTTATTTAGAGCCCAATTCATTTGGCCAAATCGCAATTGAATGAGGCCCTGGGAGTCTGAAGAAGAGGAGTCAGAGGAGGAAGGGGGCTTTGAGGAGGTGGAAGACCAAACACAGCAGGCGTCCCAGGGGGCTTGTTGTCACCTTTCGTGGACCCTTGGTGGCTGGGTGGAGGAAGAGACCTTCAATGACATCAGTGAGGACAAGGAACGGGACATGGCTAGCTTGGTATCCAACCTTGTGCAAATTTGGATTTTGTGGTTTTGCAAAGGGACTGTTTGCGGTTGTTTGCGGTGCATTAAACGGGGAGATTGGTCTGTTACTGTGAAGCGGGTGTAACCCATACACTACCTGATTGATACAACATCATACCTGATGTTTTAAAGCATGTTATTCCAAACAATGTAGGAATGTTAGGTGATTTATGCCCTTTATGGCTTAAAACCATACTCTGCATCAACTATGTAATTTTCCGTGGGAGTTTTGACATGGATCGCCCTCCGGCATGCCACAGTCCAGGTGTTAGTCCCCTTGAAACAACATTCCCATCACTATTGTGGCCAGATGGAGTCCCCGTGGGTTTTGAAATTCGCCTGCCCATTGAAGTCTATGACGGTTCGCCGGGTTCGCCCATTCGCGAACATTTGATGAAAGTTCGCGTCCGCTGTTCGCAAACCCAAAATTTGATGTTCGCAACATCACTACTCACAAGAAGAACCTCTCACTCAGCGAGTTGTTACCAGTTCAGTCTCTGATCTCTTCTTGACATCTGTAAAGAGCAGAGGTTGGATGTTCTGCCTATGGGGTGCCAGCTAAAACTGTTAGTCATGGGCATTGCAATGGCGGTCAAGGCCATGTCTTCTGGTGGTATTTTTCAAAGGTAGTATGTATGCTGCAAGTAGCACTGGAGATACCTAGAGCCATATGGCTATTCTGTGTAGTAAGTGATAGGGAAGTCAATCACTCTTGAATCTCTATTCAGCAATGCCATCTATTGGCTCTGTTTGGATCCAAGTTTGTAATGCCTGAAGATAAATGAGATCCTTGAATATTTCTTATATTCTTTTGTTTAAACTAATATATTTATTATTTTTATTATTAAATAATAATACATAAACAAGAAAGATAACAGTACAACACAGTTACATTTTGTTTTGTATAAAATAACAAAACTTAACTTAAATAAAGTCATGCCTTAATCTTTATATCATTTTTATAAACCTATATATAGGGGAGGATTGTTACAAAAATGTTGTTATATCTAATTATTACATTACGTTTATGGCCTCCAAATACTGTTCCTGCTCCAACATGGCATGAGAATTTGTTTTCCATTTGGACATTTGCCAACCTTTTTTTAAGTTAATGCTTGGTGTTACTTTTGCAGCCAGTGAGCCGCTAAAACAGTTTGTTAACATTTGCATAATTAGTTTTTGTCCTTTTTAGTATATCTTAGGTTCATTTTGTATAATTATTACTGGTTATAACTTTTATCCACAAACCATCATATTTTTTATCATATGAATTTTAAAGCATCACAAACATATATGAATGGATGTGCTCAGTGCTTTATATTTTCTAAAACATATTGGTGACATGTGTGTCTTGTACTTATTTATTATTATTGGGATTCTGTACCAAAAATAGAGTTCAATTTGTTTGTTTATGTTAATGCACTATTTGCATTCAGATTGTTAAGCACCTTATATAGTTGTAAGACCATCTTTAAAATGGAAACATTGGGCCACATTCAATTCCAAGCCTACAACTCAATCGCAGATGGCCGAATGTCTGCAGGTTTGTTGCAGGCTCCTGTTAGTCTCTGAATCCGGAGCTATTCAATTGCGCAAGGCCGCCAGTTAATGGGCTAAAGCTGACTACGTAAACCATGCACTGGTTCGTAGCAGTTCAGGGTGGGAACATGATCAATTAAGCAAGCCCGTAACCTCCCATTTCGAGTCAGCCAATAGAAAATGAGACTGGCAGAAAAACATGGAGGTTACATGTCAATCAGTTAAAGAATTATGAAAATGAATGCCAATTCTGATCTAGTCCATATGGGTTGCCTGATATGTATTAAGTAATTGATACCTGGGATCGATTTAACCCTGAAATGAAACACAAAATTAAATCTTATATACAGACGATTTGCGGGCTTGAGACTGTTGTGGAATTAATTATAATGTCTATCATCGTTTTCCCCGTTATTTACAGTGCAGTATTGTTTGCTTATTTGCATTTACAGGGCTACGAATAGGTGTTTAACCCCGAGTCCTCTCTAGCACTTGTAGGATTTTCTCCTTCTTTTGCCACTAACGGGTGTGAAAACATTTGCGTGCTTGGGGAAATGGAGCAATTGAATAGTGATTTGTGATTTTAGCCATCATAACACTTGCGAAAGTGAAAGATCAAAGGCTTCGGCAGGCTGCAAGTTACGGGTTTAACCACTGCAATTTTCTCAAGGCCATAACTCAGAAGCTGTTCAGAGCCCGCAAAAAGATGTCTTTTGAACAGAAAAATAACTTACAACCTCACTTATTGGCTATCGGATCACCCAAAACTTTAATTGAATTGGGGTAATTGGCTTTCAAAAACAGTTAGATCATTTGTTTAGATAAGCTTTATTTATTTTTTATATGTTTGTTTATAACGTTTTACTTGAAGAAGTTTTATGTAGAGGATTAGGAGCCAAAATAGCACCCTCTTGTACCCTCTATCTATATAGGGTTACTGTAACACTCTATTACTATGCTCTCTTTATTATCGCTCACTCCCTGTTTTTGGAGATTATCTAGGTTAGATATATATGTCTTGAATGGCTGTGTTACTGGGTCACACAGTGGCCGGTGATGGATGGTGTTGCTGTCACTGCTTTTCAGATGACGCCATAACTTACATGCTCTTTTTTTGTCGGGGAAATAACAATGGGAAGCACCTCAGCTCTGCCTTTCATCCATTATTATAGTAGCTCCTTTGAACCTTCAGTGTTTATTTATAGAATTGGAGGGGCAGGTTGTCTATACATTTTTGTACCATTCTCTGTAGCCATGCAGACAGGTTGGTACAAGCAATGGCGGAGCTAGAGCATAGGGGGCCCCAGTGTTAAAATAAAAGTTTGTGTGTCGTGTTTTTTGAGTAGCGACATGAAGTTTGCGAGGGTTTGAGGCCCTTGCCCAGTGACCTCGCCAGCAACTGAGTCCCTCGCTTCGCAAGGGGCCTCAGTTGCTGGCATGGAGTGCCTTCGGCGCTCCATGCCAGCAACTGAGGCCCTTGCCCAGTGACCTCGCCAGCAACTGAGGCCCTCGCCTCGCGAGGGGCCTCAGTTGCTGGCATGGAGCGCCTTCGGCGCTCCATGCCAGCAACTGAGGCCCTTGCCCAGTGACCTCGCTTCGCGAGGGCCGCGGGCTCGCTATGCAAGCCCGCAAGCGTGAGCAACGACCCGTACGCTCACAACTATATATGTGATTATAATGCATATGGAATACCGTATACACTTGAGTATAAGCCGAGTTTTTCAGACCTTTTTTTAAGACAAAAAAGGGCCCCCTCGGCTTATACTCGAGTCACTCTCCCCCCCGTGTCTCTCTAACCCCCAGTGTGTCTCTAACCCCCCGTGTGTCTCTAACCCCCCCGTGTGTCTCTCTACCCCCCCGTGTCTCTTTGCCACCCCCCTCCTCAACCTAAACCCCCCCTCCTCAGCATAAACCCCCCTCAGACCCCCTCCTCCGCCTAAACCCCCCTAAATACCACCCCCCTCTTCCCTCACTTAGCTGCTTGTACTCCAGCTTCCGCTCCTTGACCCGGCGCGTGCGCGCATGTGACGTCACATGCGCACCGCGTCATTAGCATATACCGGGTGCTGGCACCCGGTATATGCTAATGACGGGGCGCACATGTGACGTCACATGTGTGCCGGGTCAAGGAGCGGAGGCCGGAGGTGGAGGAGGGGGGTTGAGGAGGGTTTAGGTTGAGGAGGGGAGTTGAGGGAGGTTGAGGGGGGTTGAGGTTGAAGAGGTGGGTTGGGGTTGAGGGGGGTTGAGGTTGAGGAGGGAGGTTGAGGATGGGGGGTTGAGGATGAGGATGGGGGGTTGAGGAGGGGGTTGAGGATGGGGGGGTTGAGGAGGAAGGTTGATGAGGGGGTTGAGAATGGGGGGTTGAGGAGGGGGTTGAGGATGAGGAGGGAGGTTGAGGATGAGGGGTTGAGGAGGGGGGTTGAGGAGGGAGGATGAGGATGGGGGGTTGAGGATGGGGGGTTGACGAGGGAGGGTTGAGGAGGGGGGGTTGGGGTTGAGGGGGGTTGAGGTTGAGGAGGGTTGAGGTTGAGGAGGGTTGAGGTTGAGGAGGGGGGTTGAGGCTGAGGAGGGGGTTGAGGATGAGGATGGGGGGTTGAGGAGGGGGTTGAGGATTGGGGGGTTGAGGAGGGAGGTTGAGGAAGAGGTTGAGGAGAGAGGTTGAGGTTGGGGAGGGAGGTTGAGGATGAGGAGGAGGGGTTGAGGAGGGGGGTTGAGGTTGAGGATGGGGGTTGAGGAGGGAGGTTGCGAATGAGGAGGGAGGTTGAGGATGAGGAGTGGGGTTGAGGAGGGAGGTTGAGAATGAGGAGGGGGGTTGAGGAGGGTGATAAGGGAGGGGGAAGAGACACAGGAAAGGGAGGGGGGAGAAGAGACATAGGAGAGAGAGGGGGGACACAGAGGGCACAAGAGGGACACACGGGGCAGCACATTTCCCACCCTCGGCTTATACTCGAGTCACTCATTTTACCCAGTATTTTGTGATAAAATGGTTGCCTCGGCTTATACTCGGGTCGGCTTCCACACAAACATAAGGCTGAGGACCAAAGATCATTTCAGTTCAAATAAACAGGATAATAGGTAAAATAAAACAACTGATGCTTATTATTTGTCAAAGTAAATATTTTTAATATTAATCTGAGTGACTGAAAAGTCAATTTTTTGTATCTGATTAGAGACAATATGCATATATATTTACTGAAAACTGCTGAATATTAATAATGTCAATAATTCAAAACTGTATATATCACAATTGTAATTAACTTAAAATCAAAATGAGGAAATCTTTTACTGATTCGTTATTTTAAGTAATTATTTGATTAGTAAATACAGCATTTTTAAATATTATTTTAACATTACATATAACGAGGCAGTGGCAAGATAGGCTAAATGTGATATTTATTTCATGATTTATTTTCATTTGATTGATGTAAACCTTTTGGCGAATTATCAGGGTGCGCGTTACTGTAATCATAGGGATAACTAGCTGACTGGATCAGTGTCATTATTCACTGCAGGCCATATTGAGGCAAGTTTCTTCTTGCACCGCAAGCATTGCTGTGAATCCAAATGAACAGCTCAGAGCAGAGGCGCATCCTTTCATTGAAAACTGAGACTCTGTGCCATCTGCAATGACGAAAAAACATTGCATACAGATGTAACATGAAAAAGCATGGATGTTTTGTCATTATACAATTACTGCACTCCATTTTACTGAACCTAAAACATAATATACAATTAACTCTAATAATACACTTAACTTCTACCAAATTCACAGCCTTATTAAATTGCGATTCAGTAAATTTAGAAGGGCTCTATTTAAGCACACAACATATTTTTTTTACAGAAGCTTTTAGTTAGTGATCTTCTATCCAGAAGCAAGGTCTTCACTAACTAAAAACTTCTGTAAAAAAATATGGTGTGTGCTTAAATAGAGCCCTTCTAAATTTACCGAATCGCAATTTAATAAGGCTGTTAATTCTATCTAGTTCAGAATAATTTACTTCAATTGTTTACATTTATGTTGTATGCACTGGAAACGTATAATATGTTATAACAGATGTAAGTTTAAAACACCACTATATAATGAAAATGTTTTATATATTTGAAAACCTTGTGTGTGACTGTCAAGATCCCCCTGACCACCCTTAGGGCTCAGTAATTTTATAGTATGTTTTATAGTTGTAAATATGTAATATTATTTTGATTATCCTATGTATGTTAATTAATGTATATTATGTTGCATGCTTGGTTCATGAACAGTTAAATAATTTAGAATTCAGTCATGTAGCGAGTCAGTTGGTATCCTGCTGTGTCTGTTCTGAATGAATAAATATTTAAAATAAAAAGTATGTATATGTTCCTAAAGAAAAGGGAGGTAACATATCTTGAAGATAAATTAAGTATGTGTATGCTCCTAAATAAAAGCGAGGTAACTTATCTTGAAGACATATTTAGTGTGTATGCCCCTAATAAAAGGTGAGGAAACCAAAGTGTGTGTATGCTCCTAATAAAAGGGGAGGAAACCTATCTAGAAGCTATATTTCAGCATTCCTGGAGAAGATAATATTGAAGTGGATGTTATGATACCTTGCAGATGAAACATTGTTAATGACTATAATAGAAATGTATACAAAATCAAGAAGACACACAAACTGTTATAGAATGTTACCAGTTCAAGTTTAAATATACACCTATTAATCCTGTTATGAATTTCAACAGCAATTAAAGCAGTTCCTGTTTTTTATAATGCTGTATTTGAGTTCATATTACTAAATATTACTTCTGAGTAAGGGAATTTTATAGACATCAGCTTTCGAAGGGGTCGAAAGAACCTGAAAGGTCTGCTGCGTAGGTTTGGCCATAACAGCCTTATCAAGCCTGACTGAAGAAAGCAGATCTTCACAGTGATTAAGAAAATAAATAATATAATTAAGAATAAAATTAAAGTCTGATGGCTCTTCTGGACTCTGGGAGAGCAGGTCTTACATCTATTGATGCAAACTTCCTACTTCTGAGCCTGTGAAGGGGAAGGGGTGTGGTATCAATCTCAAACATTTCCATTTATCTAACAAAGACTACTGACTTCTCTCTCCTTTACCACCCTCCCTCTAGTAATAGAGAAAACAAACACAAAATGAATTTCCTCACTTCAAAAATACTGATTTTCTCTAAACATGTTTTACATCCATGGCTTCCATAGCAGCTAATGCTGATAGTTTATTAGATACTCCACAAAGAAGTACCTTTTACTTTAACTCCAGTGATCATTGAAATTACATTTTTATAAAATATATGATAGCTTTGTTTGAACCCAATACTATCAAAAATGATCAATTTTCTATTATTATTTCCACTACATACACAATGCCTTTGTTCACAAATATACAAAATGACTAACAATCCTTATATGAAGCATTTCCACAAAGGTATTAACTCTAATACTCAACTTTGTAATAAAGCCAATTACCTTTTGCTTTAACAATTCCAGTATAATTGACACATTGTTGGTCTATCCCTTGGCACACCATATTTCTCTCCTTTTCACATTCATTTAAAGTGTTGGCAGCATAACAGCTTGGACAGATCTTTCCATTGGGTCCTCCGTCTACTTGTGGCACTTAGAAGAAAAGGTAGATATAAGGATTAAACCATGGTATCCAAGAATATACAGACTGAAGGAGAAATGTATTAGCATTTTCCCAATGAAGTAGATGAATATTATATGCCTTGACAGGTTGATATAAGAACTTTACATCATTATTATTACTGTTATTATTATTTGTTTATTATTTGTTATAGAATTTAAATTAACTGAATACATGATAATACAAAATTATACAACCATGAACCTGCTAAGGTGTAGATTTAGGTAGGAATAGTAAAAGTATATGCCTAGGGTGTACATCCCCAAACACTAGTAATATAAGGATGAACATTGAGACTTCTCTAAATGCTTTACTATTAGAAATATATGGAAGTTGAATGATCTAAAGTTATCCAAATTATATTATTTCAGTTTCAAAGAAGATTATTATTTATGAAATGCTCCTTATATCAGTAAGATAATGGAAGAATGGGAGGCACAGTAAGAACAGTCAGGAAACCAAAGAAATCAACATTCATTCCACTAGCAAGATGAAAATAATGTAAATGCACAATTGAACATTTTGGGCACTTATGTGGTTTATCCAGTTACTTTTGTATTCAGCGTTGTTGCACTTATCCCCTGAGCAGCATGTGTAGTTAATTATCGCATGTAATCCAGAATCAGTAGAAATAGATAACACTTGGTCACAGGGTAATTCTTCCGCACAACCTTTGTAGATTGTCTGAGTGATGTCTCCTTCTGTAGAATGACAGGAGAGGACAGGCATGTTATACTTTCTAAATAAAGGAGCCCCCAGCATTATATCACAATGATTTATCTTCCATAATTAGATATCCAATAATTCCTCTTGATATATTACTGAGCATGATACTCTGCAAGGTATTGATCTCATAAGGCGTACATTAAAGGACCAATGTGGTAGACATACAACAGGGTTTCATTTTGTTATTTTATAGCTGATTAGAAAATAATATATCTTCAATGTAGCTATGAATATTTAATTTGACCTTTACTTCTTTAAACATAAGCAGATCCGTCTTCCCATAAACCATAGGAGGAATCCAGTGGGTGGGAGAGGGTTGGTACTGGTGGTTGTCCTGATAGGTTTTCCCAATGGGCATTTATTTAGTGACCACTGCAGGAAAATCTGTACTGGTCAGAAAAAAATGTTCAGCACAATCTAATCTGCAAATCCTCTCCAACACTCCTATGTTTTTGACATAAGTAGCCGCAAAGGGTGACCGCAAGCTACTTGGCTATTCAACTTGTGGCCTCCGATAGAGTTACGAGCCTCGAGCTGCGATCCCTTGCGATTAGTTCAATTGCAGCTTTCTTCTGTCAAAGCCTTTGATCTTGTGCGGCCTCAAGAGTTGCGGCCTCAAGAAACCCAATTCGCTATTTAATTGCTACGATCACCCTTCCATCAAGCCCGTAAATCGCTAAAATCGAACCGCGGCTTACTTACACCAAAGAGATCCTGCAACGCTCTTACTTACAAAACGTAGCACTAATTGAGCACATAAAAAAGCCATCCTGTACTTTTATTAGAAGTGAAAGTGATTTTAGGTCTCAGCACAACATTCCCCTACTCTCAAGTCGGCAAATAAAAATAGTGTATTTTATGATAATTTTTCATCATAAAGCCCTACAGGCTTCAACCTCCGAGCCCCTAGTACGTTTGAATCCAACCTCCGGACTTGGAGGCTGAAGCACGTCAGACTTTAAGACGGAAATTTAACATGAAATAAAGTAGTTATTTATGACGATTTGAGAGATTGAGAATGTTTTACTGTTAATTCTAAGACCTAACATCACTTTCTCTTGTAAAAAAAGTACAGGATGGCATTTTTATTTACTAAATTAGAGGTACGTTTTGAAAGTAAGACCTTTGCATTCCTACGGGCTTGAATGACCATCCAAGCCCGTAACTCGTTATTCGCCTCTGCAAGCCTGTAACTCGTGGTTCAAGCCTGCATAATCGGAGCACTGGAAATGCAAATATAAATTCAAGACAGCACTATGAGGCACTGTATAAGATGTGGAATAAAATGGGTGACATGAGGATTAAAGGCACAACATTTTCAAGCTGGCACATCACCCCAATACAATACTTTATTTCACTTTTAATTTCTGTCCAAAGTCCTACGGGCTTGAATAACCTCTATGCCCGTAACCCGTTATTAAAGCCCGTCGGACTTTGGACGGAAATTAAACGTGAAATAAAGTATTGTATTGTGGCGATGTGCCAGCTTGAGAATGTTGTGCCTTTAATCCTCATGTCACCTATTGTGTGCCCCATCATTTACAGTGCTGTCCTGAATTTATATTTGCATTTGCATTTCAACATTGTTTACGTGCTTGAAACACAATTTTACGGCCTTGCAGCCTCGAATTTGTTCAAGCACAGAAGTGCTTACTGCCGTTTGCATGGTTTGCGATCGGCCGTAAAGGGTACCCCTTTACGGCGCTGCACAATTGAATAAAGTAGATGTAGACGGGCCGTAACCCGATCGCAAGGAACCACAGACTTGCAGACGTTTTACGGCCCTGATTAGAATGAGCCCCTTGGACACCTAATAGGTGGAAAGAAGCAGCTCTGATATTCCCTATTTATATATAAAAACTACAATAAATCTAATATATTCAAATATTGATTTTGTTGCTAATTGGTTATTAAATTAACAAATGAGACTCAATTGTATGACAAATACAAGTGCCTTTAAAGGCATATTTAAGTTTCCTGGGTTATGAATGCATCTGATAGATGAGAATCAGTAGGGCATGAAAAAAAAAATGTGCATAAAAAATACCAATATAAACAATAACAAACTCACCATGATGTTTGCTAAATCTCTTTGCAAGCAGTTGCTTTTGTGAGTTAACACCCTTAAAAATCCCTGATAAAATTCACATAAAATTCATAATTTGTTTTGGCCAATCACAGGCAGCTATACATTTTAATACAATTTAACAATCAGTGCAGTTTGTGCAGGAAGGAATCATGGAATACGAAAGCAGGAGGAGCCAGACACTGCTGTGTAGATCTCTGCATGGTGCTGATGTTGTTTTGAAGATTAATTAAGGGTTAAAATCCATACCCAAATGCATTGTTTCTATTAGGAGGTTAATTTTGCCTTTGTAAGCAGTTCTGGGGGTGTGGAAAACAAGTCTTATTTTTAAATAAAATAAATATGTATGTGTATAGAATAATTCAATGTAATATGTGTTTCTGATATAAGCAGGATGTGTTAGATTCGAAAAAACGGGAAACTTAGATATACCTTTAATATCTTAAAAAGTAAAATGTCCGAAACAATCTCGTAACATCCCAAAACTAGTAAAATATATTTTTATTTCTATCCATGTTCAACCAACCTATTGAGCAACATGTCACAAGTCCAGGGATTGAGAGGATTAATACTCACTACATAAAATAATATATACAATAATTTAATGTAGACTGTTTATCCATTTCCAATAGACCTGAGAAAACGGCAGCATTGACAACAATCCGCTTTGTAGAATTGTGTAAAGAAATTTTAACCATTGTTAACCATTTCTTACACAAAGTAAAAACTCTTATTTGCATATTTAGGTTTTGAAAACGATCACATACAATTATCATTCCCAGATGTATTTCACCCATTTGGTACCCCATGATAAAATACTACATTATACAAACTGATACATCCTTTATGTTTCATTATCCCGCCAACCTTTTATTATGTATGTATGTATTAACATGTATATCACTACTGTTTTATGTAATAAATGTGCCATTAATATAAAGTGTAAGTTCATTTAAAAGTGTAAAATACATGTATAAAATATTCTTTAATGGAAAATTTAGGAGAAAGAATTATGTGAAAGTGGTAAAGACCCTGCAGATATAATTGTGTGGAAAAGCACAGGGAAAATCAGTAAGGATCAAAGGTTTAATGAGAAATAGACGACTTATCGTCATGTTGACATTGGAGGTTCCCCTTGAGAGATACTCACTGACTTCGTAGTATTCAGACATCACAATACATTTGGAATTTGTACTGCAAGTTTTGAAACCTTCTTGACAGTCTCCAGGACTACATGGACCACAGCTATGGCACTCTGTACAGAAAGCTGGAATAGATACATAATACAGGTATATACGTATATGAAGCATGTATATGTGCCTTATACTATATAATTCTATTAAATTATGCAATGTGAATGTATATGAAAATATAAAGCTGCTCCAAACACTGCTGAGTATACAAAGTACATTTTCTTTGTCTGTCTAGGTATATATTATAATACTGGAACAGATTATTATTTTTACTCACCCGTGGCAATTATAGCAGAGAAGGCGCATACAATAATAATAGGAGATGTCATCTTAATGGGAACAAAATCACTCACACTATCTCTTCTTGAGTACTGTGGAAATATGTATTTTGTATAGATCCCTGTGTACTCTTTATACTCTTTATGAAGGCTGTGCAGATCAGTCTTGCAACCAATGGCTTCAACTCGTGCCAAAGATCTTGGCTCATTTAACAACACCTGTATTTACAACAAATATATTCATCATGTGTATCCGGTCACCATATGGACACAACCAAAGAATATTTCTATCTCCCACTGCCAAGTTATATTTAACACAGATCTGTTTATTCTGCCCTAAAGGTTATAGTGTCCTCATACTGATTTGTCTCTTGGAATTTAACATTTGCTCTTCCATATGAATATTGAACATCACTGACCATGATGTACACTGAACTACTTATTAAGGCTCTCAACATATTTAATACAATTATCTGTAGCAATAATAATTAATGATATAAAGTTTCAGGTATGATGAGATATTTAGTCAGTATCAGTATCAAGCAAATGACATTCAATAGACTTTAAAGCATATGTGTGCAAATCTAAATGGGAAAGATGAAGTGTAGTAAAAAGGACTTTTTGAGAATATATTATTTTTATTATTATTAACTTTTATTTGTAACGCGCCAACATATTCCGTAGCGCAATACAGGGGATAAAAACAAGGGAAAATACAGCATTAACAAAATTTAAAAAATGGAGGACCCTGTTTTGAGCTTAGAATCTTTGCAGAAAGTGCTTTTTCCCAAAGCATCCTAGAAGACTGAAAACTTGCCACTTACAATCTAAAGGGAATGGAAGGGGCAGAAGTCAGGGAAAGATTAAACAGATAAGGAATTAAAAGGGTCAGAAGAGAAGTGAAAGTTAGAAAAGTTTTTCATTTAGAGAGAGAGAGAAGGAACAGAGGTGAGGGCTCTAGCATTTAAAATGTTGTCTGCCCCTAGTGGTGAGATAATATATGCAAGTAGGAAAGTCAGGTGATTCCCATTTTACTATATATTTAATCAGAATTGGGGTGGGAGGGTGAGGGACAGGGAGGGAGGGCAGAACTCCCAGAATTCAGAGTAACCAGTGAGGCCTTCTGAAACCAGATGCAGGTAAAATTTGGGGCTAAAAGAAAACAATAAAATATGGTATAAGGAACCAATAGAACAGGGAGAGAGGGAGAGAGAGGGAGAGAGAGGGATAGAGAGAGAGAGAGAGAGAGAGGGAGAGAGAGGGATAGAGAGAGAGAGCAGTTAGCAGAGAGGAAATGCAAAGACATGTGGAAAGGAGGAGATCTAGGCAAATTATACAGGCCATAAAAGGGGGACAGGGGAGGAAAGCCAGGCAAGATACAGTAAACATATGAAAAAGTTTGAACTAATTTTAGAAATAATTATATGTCAGCAAATATAATAACAAGCATATAGTAGAAATATTAATAAAAGATATTGGCTCCTGGGAAGATGCAGCTTTCAAGGGTCTCCTCCATACCTGATGTGTGTATAGAACTCCCAGAATTCAGAGTAACCAGTGAGGCCTTCTGAAACCAGATGCAGCTAAAATTTGGGGCTAAAAGAAAACAATAAAATATGATATAAGGAACCAATAGAACAGGGAGAAAGGGAGGGAGAGAGAGGGAGAGAGAGGGAGAGAGAGAGAGAGAGAGAGGGAGAGAGAGGGATAGAGAGAGAGAGCAGTTAGCAGAGGGGAAATGCAAAGACATGTGGAAAGGAGGAGATCTAGGCAAATTATACAGGCCATAAAAGGGGGAAGGGGGAGGAAAGCAGGCAAGATACAGTAAACATATGAAAAAGTTTGAACTAATTTTAGAAATAATTCTATGTCAGCAAATATAATAACAAGCATATAGTAGAAATATTAATAAAAGATATTGGCTCCTGGGAAGATGCAGCTTTCAAGGGTCTCCTCCATACCTGATGTGTGTATAGAACTCCCAGAATTCAGAGTAACCAGTGAGGCCTTCTGAAACCAGATGCAGCTAAAATTTGGGGCTGATGGTGTGTATAGAACTCCCAGAATTCAGAGTAACCAGTGAGGCCTTCTGAAACCAGATGCAGGTAAAATTTGGGGCTGATGGTGTGTATAGAACTCCCAGAATTCAGAGTAACCAGTGAGGCCTTCTGAAACCAGATGCAGGTAAAATTTGGGGCTGATGGTGTGTACAGAACTCCCAGAATTCAGAGTAACCAGTGAGGCCTTCTGAAACCCAAAATATAGTACAATCTATATTAATACAGACTTTTATAGTACAGAACCCGGAAACTTGATTTAAGCATTTGATTTGCCTTTTTTGGGGGAGGCTATTCCTTTTTTGTATTAAAAAAAATACACAGAATACATTTCTTGTCCTACCATATTTGATATGCTGGGCTACTATTCTTTCTTGAATGTCCCTCCATCAATGTCTGTGATAGAATTTATTTAGAATAAACATATTATTTATTTTGTTCACATTTGTGTATAGTGACATTTTATCCAAGGCACTTACAAAGGGATGATGGCTTTTACCTATTGCATCAAATTTTTATATACATTTGATTCATGGAACAGCAAGTGGAAAATGGTGAGAAACAATTACTGTTCCATGTTTTTTACCTACTAAAGATTTTTTTGTTGTATTTTTTATTTAACATGTTTAGTGCTGAAATGTTGACATTTCAGGAATGTTAGTGCTTATTTATGTGCAATAGATGACCCCTGTGGTTGTTCCCTCAACTGAATCCCCTACCATGGGGGTCCTTATGGACCCCATGGACTCTAACACTACATCCCTCCACAAAGTCTAATCTAACATTGCAGAAAAAAATATATTTAAAAATATCAGAAATAATAAGTTACGGATACATTTGTAATAAAAAATACTATTAAACAAATAAATAAAAAAATTGTAAAACTGGAAAACACAAATAAAGAGTAACTCTTGCGTAAGAGCAAAAACCTCAACTCCAGGGGCCAAGGGGAGGGCCCATCCAAAAACTCAAAGTTCTGAAAAAATAATTTAAAAGTCATCTAAAACTAACAGTGCCTCCTGTTATGCGGAGCTCCCCATGAACTTTTTAGGTCTCTGATTGGCTGAAATACCTGTCAATAACCTTTTAGTCAATAAGTGTAAAGGGAATACATTTTGATAAGAGAATATTTGCATTTTTATTAATTTACATAGAGTTAAGGTTGACATTCAGCCTGTCTCTGATAGACTGCAGGTTGCAGCTTCACAAATAGGAGATTAAGACCTCCATTCCAAGAAATCCCTTCCGAGTGCTCGTAATGTCTCTAATATCTAATATCTATACGTCCCGAGTACCTGTCCTGAAAATTCCAAAAATCCCTATATCATGGCTCTCATGGTGAGATCCCAGCACAAAACGCCTCAGGTAAGCTTCATGTAATGGCTACAGATATTGTCCTAAATGGGATGAAAATAATATTAAAATGAATGTGACTGAAACAGAATAGAAATTTGGGGGGTATTGAAGTGATCATGTAAAGTTCACCATTGATGGATCTTAAAACAAGGATGGAAGCTTGTTTATCCTTAATATCTATTTGAATTAGAATAACAAACAGGCTGCTATAGATGCAGAATTTTTCACCTCCCACCACCTGAATAGCTTCCGTATATTAGGATCTATTTTCCAGTATACTTTATAAGTAATAGGTAATTTGCCCTAAGTGGAAATTGGTTGTATTTTTTAAAACTGGATTTTTTAAAACTGGAATAAAAAATGATAATAATTCAAAATATCCTGACGTTATTCTACCAGTAGTTCAGAATACCATTAACTGTCATGTGTATATGTTTATCTAAATTACACTTTCAAACTGAGATATTTAATTTGACTGAACATTGAATGCGTAAAGATGAAATGCTGACACAAAAAAAAAACGCGTACATCAAAAAACACAAAAAACAATGAAAATGAACGCAACATTTTTACAAAAACATCACACACAGCACGGGAGAACAGCCAGGACGTCTGGGGGTTAGGTTGCACGCAAATTAAACTTGCTTTTAAGCAGTTTCGCCACTTGAAAAAAAAATGGCAGCCGAAAAAAATGAAAACGAGGCTCCACGACCCAGAAGCTCAGAAAACACTGACAAGGACGTACAACTTTTAATTGCGACCCTCGGAACTTAGAAATAAATATACGAGGTCGCAAAAATACGAACTTACCTGCCAAAATGCGTACATTCAAAAAAAACAAAAACAATACAAAATACAAAAAAAAAACACAATGAGCATCGAGAGACACCCATGACATCTGCCAGCGAGGTTGCACGCTAATTAAAGTCGAATTTAACGAGTTTAGGCAATTGAAAAAAATGGTGGCTGAAAAAAATGAAAACGAGGTTGCTTGACCCCGAAATGCGCAAAACACCGCCAGGCACGTACGACTTTTGCCAGGGACGTACGTGATACAAAAATACACACTTAGGAAGCACTTTGCAACCTGCGTAGCACATACACTAACACATTACAAATGAAAATGGCGCTTTACACAACTAAATCAACGATTTGCCCTCGCGCACGCTGCTTATTTCTAATGCACAGCTGGGACATTGATGACACTTTCTCCTCACAGCAGCAACAGTCCAACTGTACATTGTATGCTGCAGAAAAATCTAAATAGATACTTAGCTCTTCAAGCTATTTATTGCTGGATATATCAAATACACATAGGTAAAATACATTAATTTATTAAGTAAATAAGTAATTAATAATTATAGAAAAAAAAGACATTCATATCTGTCTTTGTCATGAGAGCTGAAGGACGCTCATAGCACCAAAACTACATGAGAGGAGCGGCTCGCTATGAGCGCTGAAGGTGCTAATTGCGAGCCATGCGATGAGAGCCGAAGGCGCATAGCCGAGGCTCGCAATGAACGCCGAAGGTCCTCACTGTAGAAAAAGCTTTACATTGTGTGTCAAACAGCATTGCCATGGCTTAAAATTGTATTGCCCGTTCATTTTTGACGGGCAAGTCGCTAGTATATATATATTTTACCTCAATTGAAATATATTTTCAACATAACCATATGTGTACACATTCTGTAGCCAGCCAATAGTGTGTCTACATTAATAGGAAACAATATTACTTGCAGAGAGTGGACGAGGAGGACTTAGGGCAGTGGTTCTTAATCTTCATACAGGACTATCAGCCAGGGCATGATATGTGTTGAACTCGGGCACACAAAGTGAGGCAACTATATGTTGGCGCGTTATAAATAAAGTATAATAACTATTATTCAACAGGTGGTCAGGGCTTAAATAGCTGAACCTGTGTATTCACAAAGTGTTTCACCTACATCATGGTCTGTCTGGTGGGTCCTGAGGAGAGGTTTGTCAACAACTGACTTAGGGGACGTTCTCACCTACCTCCTCTTGCAGAGCACTCGGCCCCCACCCTCCGTGGCTGGGCTCTTCCTCCCGCTACCATGGGCATGGGGTGTTGGAGTGATGGGTGCGTCCAAGATGAGTGAATGTTCAGCAGCAGACGTTGGGGGTAAGGGGTGAGAGGTAGAGGTGGATGACTCTGGTTGCGGTGGTGGTGGGGGAGCCTGTGCAACTGACGGCTGAATGGTATCCACTGGGACCGATCCCGACATGACTGCACCTGCTGCTCGGCTCCATGTAAATGGCCTATTCTGGCCCTATGAGCAATTCGCTGAGGTCCAGTCAGGAGTGAATTGTCATAGGGCTCCTTAAAACCCATCATTCGCATGTCAGGAGGTGGCATTGGTGGACCTATTGAGCTTGGTCTCCCGGACATGGCGCTGGGGTTAAAGGGCTGGAACCATGCCTGCGATGCATGTGAGGGCCCGGGAGGGGGGATTCCCCCCAATGCTGTCGCTGCTGATCGGCCAGCGTCTTGTGTTGGTGCAAGGCCCCCAGGTTCCTGCACCTGCAGTGGTGAAGATTCCCCATCGTCTTGAGCTGCCACCGCCTGCTTCTCTGTGGCCGGGGTACACCTGCTTGGTACTGAAATGAGAGAACAATTATATTTGAGTGTTGTTGTTCTGAACAATTGTTTGCTGTGTGTTACCATATTCCTGACATCATAGTGACTTTTTGGTGAAAATTGTCTGTGATTGTTCAACACAGATAAACATTGATCTACTTCATGAGCACTGGCTCATATCAATATATGTAACTAGCGACTTGCCCGTCAAAAAATGACGGCAATGTGATGTATTATGTTTGTCAAGTTGTTTAGTTATTAACATATATTTTTGACACTTGTAAGTATTTTAATATGAACGTGTATTTTTGTAAAATGTTGATGTAATGGTTTTTTAAAATGTAATTAGTATCTGAAGAATTGTTAACTTTAATATACATTGAATGAATAGGAAAGCAAAAAGTAAAAAGCCTTCTTTAAACGTTGCAAATTTTAACATGAAGTTTAAAATATATGTAAGCAATAACCATCAAAGTATATATTTTTAAACTTGAACTTTATTTTTTATGTAAGTTTAGAAGTTGACAAAACATTGGTATAATTTTGAACATTATAAACAGGAACATAGTGAATACATTTTGTAACCTAATTTTTTATTAAAAGTATTAACATTTGAATGTAAAAACAATTGACATTTAAATTAATCAGTATTAAAATTCAATTTCTATCACAATAATTGTTAACTTGAATATACATTGAATGTAGAGGAAGGCATACAGTAAAACTCTTCTTAAAACGTACATAATTAAAGTAATTTATTACTGAGCACATAAATTGGCGATAAACATTAATGTAGGTAGTAATCTTAAGATAACAGACAATATTTACATTGTGACTTAAAAGGTGCTTGACCTCTTAACATCCACTTTGTAATATGTTGAATGAAATAACTTGAAAATATATTTTTTAAACTTGTAACATTAGAAACATTAACATAGTGACTTAACATTTTAACATAATTTTTACTAACAATGCAAGGCAAGTATTTTGTGAGGCGAACCATTCATAAACATGACTTCCATTAATTATGACTGAATTAAACAACCAATTGTTATGTATTTTGCAATGCTTTTAAAAAATCTTGGCATCTTTAATTAGTATTCTTCAAAGTTATAGTACTTCATAGTAGACAATGTTTTTAGTAAAAATACGTCCATCTTCTAATAAATCACCTTGACTTTCATTGTTTTCAATGTAAACTTTAATAGCCTGTGGATTTTTGCACCTTGACAACGCAACGTACAATTGACCATGTGCAAAAACTGGTTCTTCCAAGAAAATACCCACAGATTTGAAAGTTTGACCTTGTGATTTATTAATGGTCATGGCAAATGCCATAATAATGGGAAATTGTCTTCTTTGAAGTATAAAAGGGAGACTACTTTCACTTGGTGCTAAATCTATTCTTGGTATGAAAACTCTCTCTCCTTTATGGGTCCCAGTTAAAATTTCAGCATCTATAAAATGGTCCTTTAATGGTTGAACAATTAATCTTGTGCCATTGCATAGGCCTTTTTTGGGGTTCATATTTCGCAGTAACATGATAATTGCACCTTTCTTTAGCTGCAAAATATGTGGTGGCATTCCAGAAGGAGTTAAAGAGTTTATGAATTCAGTCGAAAAGTTAGCCTGACTTTCATTGTCATCAGCAAGTACAGAATCAGCACTGTGATAATTTCTTTGTGGTGCATACATTTTTTTAAAGATTTTATTATTGAGTATTAATGCATCTTTATTTTTACACGTCAGTATGACTTGGTTGGCAAGCTCGGAATATTCTTCGTTATTTATGCTCCCTTCAAATATAGCCGATATAATATCTTGTTGACAAATCTTATGAGGTGGGATCTCTACAGTGTCGTCAGGTAAATGTAGTATTTTTTCTGTTCTGCCTTCTCCAATTTTAATAAGCCAATCATTGAAATCAGTTTGGCCTTCTGATCTCATATTTTGTTGCAGTTGAATATGGGTAAAATGTTTCCATACTATACTTGACTTTATACATGTTTCGATAATGTCAGTTCGATTTCCATGTACAACGACAGGTAATGTTTGTCTAAAATCGCCACCCAACAACATTACCTTTCCACCAAATGGAAAAATATTATCCATGACTTCACGAAGCAAACGGTCAATACATTGGAGGGCATAGCATGACATCATTGTGGCCTCATCTATTATAATTAATTTACATTTCTTCAATTTCTTTGCTTGTAAGGATGTCATGCGAATATCTGACACAGAATTTTCTAAAATAGGCACTGGCAGTTTAAATCCACTATGAACAGTTCTTCCACCTTCTAATAAAAGTGCAGCAATTCCAGTAGTGGCAAACGCCATTGCTATTTTTCCTTGTGCTTGTACTGAACTCATTAATAAATTGTACAAATATGTTTTCCCTGATCCGCCAGGTCCATCAAGATAGAAATAACGCTCTGTCACCATGTCATCATCTATAGCATTTTTAATGGCATGAAATGCTTGCAATTGTAGTGTATTTAAAGTTGCAAGTCTTTCTTCTGTTCTTTCTGCTTGTAGTTGAATGTCATAGTCTTCAAAGTTAATGTCATCTAAAAGACCTGGATCAGGCAAAATAAAACTTGCACAACTTAATCCATGAGTTAAAAAGACTTCTTGGATTTCCATTAACGCTTTTAAGTGTGCAATGGGTTCATTGTATCGTCGCATAAAGTCTTCAGCCATATTACTTTTAAAAGTCTCCCACAAAGCTAATGCATTTGGAGCATTTGAGAAGATACAAATAAAAGCAAATTGTTCTCTCATCTGTCTAGGCATTTGACATTGTGCTGCTTCTTCTAAGCATCTTTCCCACTCTGTATCATCAGCGAGTAAGTTTCTATGTCTTGCAGCTAAATGGAAGGATTCATATACAATGTCATTAACAGTTCTTAAGTGTTCAAAACTTTGTGCTCCAGGAACATTTAAAAGTAATATCCGTAAGCAAAAACGTTCCACATCTCTTGGACTGACTGTGTAAATTCTTGGAATAATTTTATTGCCTCTGGTTTTTCTTGGTCTCCATAATCCATTCACAAAAACATAGTGATATGGAATTTCAATATATAAGTATTGTGTTGCTTCAGCATCAGTGGAATTTAATGCAAACCATGCAGTTAGTGTAGTGTGACGATCTTCACTTTGGGCCAATGCATTCATTTCATTTCCAGCATGGAAATAGACTAAATGTCGTTGTGGCAAATGTACTGCTAACCTATATACTGCATGTGATCTATCATGCATTTCAAATTTTAAAAGCCGCCACATAGCTTCTGGCGCACTGACATAGCGAGCATCTACATGAGATGCAAGTTCATCATGTACTAACTCACTACTTTCAGGGTTGTCTGCACTTTTGACGACTACAGTAGCTGCATCGTAACCTTTGTAAATATATTTGTAGACATATTTAATGGATTTGATGGAAGTGCAGGCTTCTACGTTGATGTGGGCGTTGTACTTCATGAGTAAATGTGGATTGTAGGGTACTACATATCTATTGTTCACTTTTTTTCCACGAATAATGGCACTATCTCCTTCTCTTCTTTTATAAAGTGGATATCCATCACAATTGGCATAGGTTTTGTCTCTATAATCTTTTGGAAATTCTTTGGAACATTTATTATTTTCCATACATGGTGATTGTGGATTAAGGTCACCACAGGGTCCACGAATCATGCGATGACTAACAATGTCATATAGTCTACCATATAGTTCTGGATCTGGTAGTTCAGCAACAATGACTGCATCCACTTTCTCTGAAGTATCTAATTTATCTTTTTCTTGAAGTATTATTAGAAGATGTGCATGTGGAAGGCCTCTTTTTTGAAATTCAATGGTATATACATAAGCAAGACATTTGCCAAATAACTGATTTATAGTGAAGTCACGTATTAATTCATTTAATTTAATCTTAAAAACTCTGGCTACTAAATCTGGTCGATCTGAAGCAGTTTGTCCAAGAAGTAGATTTAGTGTAATTTCTGGCCATTGTGGATTACATGTAAATGTCACAAATAAATCGGGTTTGCCAAATTTTGTCACAATAGCCATAGCATCATTGTATCTTTCTCTCATATTCCGAGGAGATCCTTGAAAGGAAGATGGTAAAATGATGGCTTTGCCAGCTGTCATGTCTCTGCTTGTAGCCACGTCAGCAACATAGTCCATGAGTCCAGAATATTGTTCTACACGGAGTTTATCTTGTTGATATTTGATAAAGTTTAAATTATTTGCCTCAACTTGCAAATATGAATCAATAATCCATTGTTGTGTTAGTTTCCCACCACATAAAATTGGATTAAATACATTGCGAATGGCAATTTGAGCTACTTTAAATTCAAGCATAGAAACATTATTTCGGATTCTGGCTTTAGCATTTGGGTAACTGGGAAGAGTTAATTTTGGTTGCCAACCTGCTTCTCCGTGTGGGAAAAAGATGGGATATGTCATTGGATCTAAATTTGGACTTAAGATACTCATATTAATAAACGGTTGGTCCTCAT
The DNA here is from genome assembly GCA_027410445.1 of Discoglossus pictus. NCBI lineage: Eukaryota > Metazoa > Chordata > Amphibia > Anura > Alytidae > Discoglossus > Discoglossus pictus. The sequence continues at coordinate 233,970,225 of CM050169.1, forward strand.
TTCTAGGATATATTCGAATGTCTCTTTGAAATGGTGGTTCTCCTTCATCATTCTGAAACACCATTGCAACCTCATTTGTTGTTGGCAAGTTATAACGACGTTTATCAGTATGTCTGTCTCTTTTAAGCACCATATTAACCTTCGGCATTGGTAATTGATGTGTTTGTGAATGAAGTAGTTGTTCATTTTCTACTTCTGCCAATTTTTTATAAGCTTTACTGTAGGGATTGTTGTCCATAATGTTATTTAGCTCTATGAAAACAGTAGGTAAGCATTTTTTATTTTCTTCCATCTGCATACGTTGGTCAACAGCTTCCATTGTATCTAGGACATATAGTTGAGCGAATTTTCTTTTATTTCCTTCCTCTGGATGTAAATGGGAAGTGCGATGATAAATTTGTCCTTGGACTTTAAAACAGTAAGGACCATGTCCTGGTACATTAGCAGCTAATGTTGCCCCCATGGATGCAAAGGATATGGCACTATTGTAGGATCTTATGTTTGTCTTAAAATTTTTGTAGTTTGGAAAAGTAGGTTCAGTCATAATATTTTGTAAATAAATTGGAAATTCTTTCCTTTCTGGAAGTTTGAACTTGCCTTTTTGACAACAACTAATAAATTGTCCATCTCTGGGTCTCTCCTGTTTAAAATAATAAGCCTCACAAAACTGACATTGAGTAGTCATGTCCCCACAACTATGAACCTCTACTGCTAAAGACTTGAGTAGAGGACAATTTGCAAAGCATATAGGATTTTGACTTTCATATTCATCAGGTGAAATGTCATATAATGTTTCAACAACAGGTTCTAAATGTTTTGTTTTTTTTGTTGCTTTTCTTGGTATATGTTGTATTGTTTGAGGTAAAATGTCATGTAATGTTTCATGAAACGGTTCTAAATGCTTTGTTTTCTTTGTTGCTTTTTTTGGTATCTCTTGTATTTTTTCTGGTAAAATGTCATCTGATGTTTGAGCAACAGGTTGTAAATGCTTTATTTTCTTTGTTGTTTTTTTTGACATATCTTTAATTTCTGCAAGTGACAGTCTTTTGCTTGCAATTCTTTTGCGTTCTTTTTCTCGTCGAATTTCCTTCTTCTCCGGTGTCTGCTGGCTGTCTGCTCTCTGTCGTCGTTCTCTAGCTTGGCGTCTTTTCTTTTCTTGTTTACTCTCGTTATCAGCCATGTTAATCTGTAAAAATAAAATAATGTACCATTAGTTTATTTTGAGATGTTAAGTTGTTTTTCATGACAAATAGTTATCAATAGTGTGTTAACATTTTATACCTAATCAATTTCAATGCGGTCAATTGAATAAAAGTCTAAATAAGGCCATCAGATAATTATTTAAAGACATTTTTATTTATTAAACATGTATCCAAAAGCAAGTGTTTCAGTAACTAAAAAGGTATTTTCAAAAAGATGTTATGTCCTTATTTACAGCACTATTCAATTTGTCAAATGTCAATTAAATTAGGGTTTAGGACTGGAATGTTACAATGACAAATTGTATAGATTCTGTGTTTTTAGACTTTTTTGGACTATTCCAATTTATTTTTTAAGTTTACATTGAAGTTTGTATTTAGTGTTAAAGATTATTGGCCCTAAAAGACAAATAAGAGATAGATGATAGATATTACTTTTTATACTGTACCTTGGTTGAAGTTTGAGTTCAAGCAAAATTCTTTGTTGGTCCTGTGTTGAAAGCCTTCGTCCGATGGTCTGGTCCTGTGTTGAAAGTCCTCGTCCGATGGTGTAGTCCTCTGTTGAAAGTCCTCGTCCTCTGGTGTGGTCCTCAGTTCCAACTCCTGTTCCGATGTTCTTGACGCAGTATCTGTTATAAAATAAAAATGAAAATGTTATGTTATTTGAATGTCTTTGTATTAATGAAAAAATGGCATTATTTCTGTGTTTTTCTACAATCCTTTTTGGTGCGCCGCAATTTTGGTATGCTTCTGTAGGCTATTTTCTAAGGCTTATAGGTGGTTAAACATTAAAGAAGAATATTAATTAATTTTTCTCTTTTTTTACTTGTTATACTGTACCTTGGTTGAAGTTTGATTTGAAGCAGAATCTTTGTTGGCCATGTGTTGAAAGCCTTCGTCTGATGGTCTGGTCCTGTGTTGAAAGTCCTCGTCCAATTGTCTGGTCCTCTGTTGAAAGTCCTCGTCCGATGGTGTAGTCCTCTGTTGAAAGTCCTCGTCCGATGGTGTAGTCCTCTGTTGAAAGTCCTCGTCCAATGGTCTGGTCCTCTGTTGAAAGTCCTCGTCCGCTGGTGTGGTCCTCAGTTGAAACTCCTGGTCCGATGTTCTTGACGCAGTATCTGATATAAAATAAAAATGAAAATGTAATTTTATTTGAATGTATTTGTATGAACTAAAAAATGACATTATTTCTTTGTTTTTCTACAATCCCGTTTGGTGCCCACCACTTTTGGTATGCTTATTTAGGCCTTTTTCTAAGGGTTATAGATTGTTAAACATAAAATAAGTATCTAAATGTACTTTGGTATGTGTTTGTGTGAGTTTTCATACAATCCTGTTTGGTGCGCACCACTGTTGGTATGCTTATTTAGGCTTCTTTCTAAGTCTTATAGGTTGTTAAACATAAAATAAGAATGTAAATGTAGTTTGCTATGTGTTTGTGTGAGTTTTCATACAATCCTGTTTGGTGCGCACCACTGTTGGTATGCTTATTAATGTTGTTTTGTAATGCTTATAGGTTGTTAAACATAAAATAAGAATGTAAATGTAGTTTGCTATGTGTTTGTGTGAGTTTTCATACAATCCTATTTGATGCGCACCGCTGATGGTATGCTTATTAATGTTGTTTTGTAATGCTAATAGGTTGTTAAACATAAAACAAGAATCTAAATGTAGTTTGCTATGTGTTTGTGTGAGTTTTCATACAATCCTGTTTGGTGCGCACCACTGTTGGTATGCTTATTTAGGCTTCTTTCTAAGGCTTATAGGTTGTTAAACATTAAATAAGAATGTAAATGTAGTTTGCTATGTGTTTGTGTGAGTTTTCGTACAATCCTCTTTGATGGGCACCACTTTTGTTATACTTATGTAGTGTTTTTTCTAATTGTTATAGGTTGTTAAAGAAAAAGAATATAAATTTAGTTTGCTATGTGTTTGTTACAATCCTGTTTTGTGTGTACCAGTTTGTATGTACCATATGTTGCATACTTTGGCCCTCATTCAATTGCAGTTTGGCCAATTCAATAGGGTTCTAAATGTGCTTATTTCGAGCCCTATTGAATTGTCCAAAATATCAATTGAATGAGGGCCTTTGTTTGCTGGATTTGTTATATTGTGAGGGCCTCATTGGATTTGGTTTTTCAATAGGGCTCTATATAAGCACAGAGCATATTTTTGAACAGAAGTTTTTAGTTAAAAACTTCTGTAAAAAAAGATGCTCTGTGCTCATATTGAACCAAATGTGCTTATATAGAGCCCTATTAAAATGGGCAAATCACATTTGAATGAGGCACTCGGCCATTAAACATATTTAGGTCCTGAATCAATTGCGTTTTGACCAATTGAATAGGGCTCTATATAAGCACATAAAATATTTGTTGACAGAAGTTTTTAGTTAGTGAAGACCTTGATTGTGGTTAGAAGTTCAGTAACTAAAAATGTCTGTCTAAAAAATCTATTATGTGCTTATATAAAGCCCTATTCAATTAGTCAACTCACAATTGAATAAGGCTCATGGTTCGGTTCTTTTTTATACTTAACTAGCGACTTGCCCGTCAAAAATGACGGCAATAAATTGAAGCCTGGCAATGGTGTTTGTCACACACTGCGAGCCTCTCCCCCCTCTACTTTATTGGCCTCGCGATGAGCGCCTTCAGCGCTAATCACGGGCCTCGCAATGAGCGCCTTCGGCGCTCATTGCGAGCCTCTCTACCCCTCTACTTGACGGGAGGGGCTCATTGCGAACCTCCTCCCCCTCTACTTTACTGGCCTTGCGATAAGCTCCTTCAGCGCTCATCTCGGGCCTTGCAATGAGTGGCTTTGGAACTCATTGTGAGCCTCTCCCGCCCTCTACTTCCTCTCCCTTCCCTCTGTCTCTTCCCCCCTCTCCCTCTCCTGTGTCTCTTCCCCCTCTCCCTCCCCTGTGTCTCTTTCCCCCCTCTCCCTCCCCTGTGTCTCTTTCCCCCCTCTCCCTTCCTTGTTTCTCCTTTCCCCTCCCCTGTGTCTCTTTCCCCCCTCTCCCTTCCTTGTTTCTCCTTCCCCCTCTCCCTCTCCTGTGTCTCTTCCCCCTCTCCCACTCCTGTGTCTTTCTCCCTCCCCTGTGTCTCTTCACCCCGTCTCCCTCCCCTGTGTCTCTTCACCCCGTCTCCCTCCCCTGTGTCTCTGCCCCCCTCATCCCTCCCCTGTGTCTCTCCACCCCCTGACCCTCATCTCTTCCCCCCTCCGCTGTGTCTCCTCCCCATGTCTATTCCTCCCCTCCTCTCCCTCCCGTTTCTCTTCCTCCCCTCCCGTTTCTCTTCCTCCCCTCCTCTCCATCCCGTGTCTCTCTTCCCCCTCCTCTCCCTCCCCTGTGTTTCTCTTCCCCCTCCTCTTCTTGCTCCCCTGTACATCTCTTCCCCCTTCCCTGTGTCTCTCTTCCCCCTCCTCTCCCTCCCCTGTATCTCACTTCCCCTGTGTCTCTCTTCCCCTCCCCTGTATCTCACTTCCCCTGTCCCTCTCTTCCCCTCCCCTGTATCTCACTTCCCCTGTGTCTCTCTTCCCCCCCTCCTCTCGTGTCTCTATTCCCCTGTCCCTCTCTTCCCATCCCCTGTATCTCACTTCCCCTGTGTCTCTCTTCCCCCCTCCTCTTGTGTCTCTATTCCCCTGTCCCTCTCTTCCCCTCCCCTGTATCTCATTTCCCCTGTGTCTCTCTTCCCCCCCTCCTCTCGTGTCTCTATTCCCCTGTCCCTCTCTTCCCCTCCCCTGTATCTCACTTCCCCTGTGTCTCTCTTCCCCCCCCTCCTCTCGTGTCTCTATTCCCCTGTCCCTCTCTTCCCCTCCCCTGTATCTCACTTCCCCTGTGTCTCTCTTCCCCCCTCCTCTTGTGTCTCTATTCCCCTGTCCCTCTCTTCCCATCCCCTGTATCTCACTTCCCCTGTGTCTCTCTTCCCCCCCTCCTCTCGTGTCTCTATTCCCCTGTCCCTCTCTTCCCCTCCCTTGTATCTCACTTCCCCTGTGTCTCTCTTCCCCCCTCCTCTTGTGTCTCTATTCCCCTGTCCCTTTCTTCCCCTCCCCTGTATCTCACTTCCCCTGTGTCTCTCTTCCCCCCCCCCTCTCATGTCTCTATTCCCCTGTCCCTCTCTTCCCCTCCCCTGTATCTCACTTCCCCTGTGTCTCTCTTCCCCCCCTCCTCTCGTGTCTCTATTCCCCTGTCCCTCTCTTCCCCTCCCCTGTATCTCACTTCCCCTGTGTCTCTCTTCCCCCCCTCCTCTCATGTCTCTATTCCCCTGTCCCTCTCTTCCCCTCCCCTGTATCTCACTTCCCCTGTGTCTCTCTTCCCCCCCTCCTCTTGTGTCTCTATTCCCCTGTCCCTCTCTTCCCATCCCCTGTATCTCACTTCCCCTGTGTCTCTCTTCCCCCCCTCCTCTCGTGTCTCTATTCCCCTGTCCCTCTCTTCCCCTCCCCTGTATCTCACTTCCCCTGTGTCTCTCTTCCCCCCCTCCTCTCATGTCTCTATTCCCCTGTCCCTTTCTTCCCCTCCCCTGTATCTCACTTCCCCTGTGTCTCTCTTCCCCCCTCCTCTCATGTCTCTATTCCCCTGTCCCTCTCTTCCCCTCCCCTGTATCTCACTTCCCCTGTGTCTCTCTTCCCCCCTCCTCTCGTGTCTCTATTCCCCTCCTCCTCTCCCTCATGTATCTATTCCCCTGCTTCTCCCCTCCTTGGCCCCGTGTCTCTCACCCTCACCTCATTGCGGTTGATGCGTGCGCGCGTACGCTTATGTGACGTCTTCGCGTGCGCGCGCACGCTTGTCTGCCCGGCTACCCGCGCACGCGACGTCTTCGCGTGCGCGCGCGCGCACGCTTTGCCGGCTACCCGTGCACTCCTGCAGTAGGGGTGATGGGAGCAATGGTGAAACTGCGAGTTGTCGTCAGTTGCGGCCCTTCCTTTGCGAGGGCCGCAAAGCGTGACGACAACTCGCAGTTAGACAATTATAATATGTGATACTGTACCTTGATTGAAGTGTGGAATGACAGAGGCTCCCCTCCTGCCAATCTTAATCCGCCGGTCTTCTTGTAGTGTCTGTTTGAAAAATAAAGTGAAATAGTGAATTATAGAATTTTTTATTTGTATTTAACAAACCATGGCCTTTTCAGCATTTAAAGTATTTTTGTATCTTACCTCTTCTTCTTTGTTGGTGTTCTTTAAAAGGGATTATGCTTCACAGTGCACGGTGCAAATTGTTGAGAGACGCTGTTGATGCAGAGTCTGTTTGAATATTAAAAAAAGTAGAAAGATTGAGTTTTAGGTGATCTATTGAATTGCAGTAAATTAATTTCATTGAATTATACTTCTGTAATTAATTTGAATTAACATTATTTTTTGGTGGGGGCTACACACATATGTCACATACATGAAGCACATTTCCATAGTTGAAAGTAATTTTTTTGTGTGCGTGTGACATATCAGTATACATGAATCATATTGTTAAATTAACCTTATTTTTATTTTTGGCCAACATACATAAATGTGTGTGTGACATGTGACTATAGATGATACACATATATGTGCGTGTCACATATCAGTATACATGACTCATATTTTAATAGTATTTAATAGTCCCAACTTATTTTTTTGTAATGTAATTTAAATGTAGTTGTTTAATTAGTTTGTTGCAGGGGCAATACACATAAATGTGCATGTGACATGTCACTATACATTATACGCATAAATGTGCGTGTGACATGTCACTATACATTATACGCATAAATGTGCGTGTCACTTGTCAGTATACATTATACGCATATATGTGCGTGTCACCTGTCAGTATACATAAACCTCTTTGTCTTCTTTAATTATTTTTTTTGATGTCCTGTCTTGATAATAAAATAAGTAATATATTATAGCTTACCTCTCAGTTGTAATTTGCACAATGTAAAGTAGTAAATCAGGAAAGAATTATCTTCTCAAGTTTTAGCAGCAGTTATCTCAGAAGTCACTGTGTTCATCACCTGAGGAGAAATGTATTTTTCTCTGTCAAATAGGCAGTATTTATAAACTTGTAGAACATTCTGGAAAGTTAGACCGTTAGAACGCAATACGCATGCGCTATTTGCGTTCCAGCTTACAATTTGCGTTCCATCCGCCATTTTGTGCGTAGTAGTGGTTAAAATGGTGTTTAATATGAGTGTGATCCGTTCCGCATAGTATGTGTTTCATTATTGCGAGTAAGTGTAGTGTAGTTACGTCTGGAGCCTCGTTTTCGTTTTGTTCGGCGGCCATTTTTTCTCTCGCTTAGCCGATTTTCGGTCATTTAAACTCTTTGTTTTGGACTTAAATGGACGTGTAAATGAACTTTTGGAGGTGCCGGATGCCCCCCCCGTGCTGTAAGTAAAGTTTTTATGTGTTTGTTGTGTTTATTTCTTGTGTTTGTGATGTTTTGATGCGCGGCGGTTGGAATGGGTCTTTCGCGGCCGTATTTTTTTCCGATGCGGCCGTATTTTGTTGCGATGTTGCCGTATTTTTTTGCGATATACGCAGTTAGCTTTTACGTGTACGACGCAGTGTATTTGTTTCTAAGTCGTGCGTATGTGTGTTAAGAGCGTGTGAAGGGCCTTTTTTACTGTTTTTTTGTTAAGTCTTGCGTCTGGGTGTCTGGGTGTAAGCGGGTATGAGGCGACTTTGAGTTTTTTTTTGTTATGAACTTGTGTGTGTGTGTATGTGTGTGTTAACACAGCCGATGTTGGGATGCTCCCACCACCGCAAATGCGGACCCTCGCTTCGCGAGGATCCGCATTTGCGGGGACGTTGTTGGGTTTTTGTTGGCTGGGCGGTTGGGTTTATTCTGTTAAAAAGTTGTGTGTGTGTATGTGTGTGTTAACACAGCCGACGTTGAGCCTCCACCTCCGCCAATGCGGACCCTCGCTTCGCGAGGATCCGCATTTGCGGGGACGTTGGGATGCTCCATCACCGCAAATGCGGGCCCTCGCTTCGCGAGGACCCGCATTTGCGGGGAACTGCGTCCCTCGCTTCGCGAGGGACGCAGTTCTTGCGGGCTAGCTACGTGAGCCTGCAAGCGTGAGCAACGACTCGTACGCTCACAACTATATATGTGATAGTGGTGCGGTGTGCTATTTGCAGTTTATTAGGACACAAATGTGCTGGGCAGTGTGTGTTAACATGCTAATGAGACATGGTCCAGGTTAGGTCACACAAGTCCTGCACGCGGGAAACTAAGAAAGATAGAAATGAGAAATAAGATAAAACCTAACCCAATGGACACTAATTCAATATCACAAATACAAGCTCAAATTAAGAAAATAATACAGCAACAAATAGATAATTTAATCTAATAATATTAACAGAAATTTTACTATTGGGAATATAAGGCTGACAAACTATTGGCTAATAAAAAAAAAATGTTAATACAGAAAAGCCTTGGCAAAATGCTATGCCTAGCTAATAAATATCAATCAACATGAATGGGTTGCTTGATTGCTATGTAAATCTTTATTTTAGATAAGACAATGGCGAAGTTTTATTTATGCAAAAGTAAAAAAAGCCAAAATAAAATTAGAAATATCTAAAAGCCAATTTAACATAGGTGGTATATGTAATCCACGTGTAAGAGATTATTATGATGCAGCAATATTATCGCATATACAGCCCCATTATATCCCCCTAGCGTGTAAAATCGTAGCCCGTAAAGTAGCCCGCAAGACTTGGGGGCTATTAAATTAGCCCTGTAAAGCAAGCCGGTCACGATCTGCGGGTTAAGGCTTAAAAAAGACTATGACACGTGAACATTTGAAAAGAGCACCTGTAAATCCTTTGTTCTCTCAAGCCCGTAACTGCAACGTTCCAATTTCGCTATTAAATTGAAACGGATTTTCAAAGACGCCATGGCGTTCAAGCCCGTAACCCGCAAATGGAGGGCAAAACATTACAGGTTCCAAATAGGACCAGCAAAGGGTTTTCAGACAACTTTTAAACACTGTAAAATATAATAGCACTTTCAAACATGGAGAAAGCATGCAAAGGCATTACAATTACTTGCACAATAACCCCCCAATCAAAAAAATGCATTTAAATTTTTTTTGGGAAGTTATATGTTGGAATGGTCATGCATATGCCAATATGAAAAGCCATGCTGCAAGATGCACAAAGCAATTAAAGACACAGTACCTGATTAAATATCAACCAAAAAATATGACTCATGCCATATTAAACCATTCTCACTCACAGAGGCTCTATTGTGGACCCTAAAATATAAATATAATTGCATATACATCTCATCACATCTACACTTGGGAACACAAATAGTGGCCATATTTACCCATCACATCACTTATATCAAGTACGATTTATTATTTGTTATTCAGTCCTTCAGTCTTGTCTGACTCTCTGTGACCCTATGGACTGCAGCACATTTAGCGAGGTCTCTGTCGGTTCTGTTCCACAAGGTTTGCATGCCAAAGCTACTTGAGTGGGTTGCCAGTTCCTTCTCTAGTAGACTGTGATTTGTCTGACCTCACTGCTATTGCCTGCCCACCTACACTCTCCCTATATGGTATAGGTCACAGCTTTATTCAGGTACACAAGCAGCATCACCACCTTTCACACTAATGTAAATTGATGAATAGCCGAACAGAATGGGAGGTCACCAAAGGGAATGGCTATACATCTTGGCACATGGCCACCAGCAATGGTGGTGGGACTTTCCAGGATGGGCCTAGCAGCGATAATCCCTGATGTAGGTGAGTTGGCTGTTGATCCACGTGCCTCTGCAATGCATCCATGTGTTTTTGCTGCCCCTCCTGATGGGCTAGAGTAGATTAGTGTTGTGTATGGTACCCTGGACCCCTTCAGCATTGATAAGTGGTGGGGGTGAAGGGGCTCGTGTACTGCAATGAAGCTGTGAGCTATACCATGTAGGGTCACTCTAGGTGGGCATGTTATAGCAGGGAGGTCAGACAAATCACAGTCCACTAGAGAAGGAACTGGCAACCCACTACAGTATCACCTGTCATATTCATTTTAGGCCCTCAGGGGAATGTTCATATGCCACAGTATCCCTAATTGGACTTGGCCTGTGTATTAACCCTTCGTTATTATTATATTTGATATTTAGTATTATATGATATCTAATGCTAATATGACTATTATTATTTTTAGAGTATGGATCTATTGCATGTTAACCATGGCTCTTTAGTTTACATATATAGGAATGTGACACAAATGGGATGTATGTGGATGTTCCATAACCCCAACCATCAGAAATGGTCAAAACTGTGCATTAATATCATGGGTGTGGTGTGTGTGGGTCCGGATAGAGCAAAAGGCTATTGTTGGGAAAAAGGGGATAGCTGCAGGGGGTAATGTGATAGTCTAGAATAAGCATGATGCATAGCACCTACCAGGGTCACATGTGGTCACTACACCACCGCAACCGGAATCTGATGAAAAAAAGGATCATCACAAATCATTCCATTTAATTGAAGAAACCATTAATGTGCATAGAACTTACAACTTGTCTAGATCTGCTCTATGAAACTAATTATTCAAACTCTGAACTGTGTAATCACATCCAGTTTCATACATACAGTGTGGTGACAAAAAAAGAAAAAAAGTGGTAAACTAAAAAAAGGCAGAGGAGGATAAAAAATACTATTCAATATGCATGTACAGTACAGTGCTAAATACTGTAACTGTAACAATATACCAATTCACCTGATTCCCATCTGCAAGCATTACTAACTATTCGCTAGGTCTCTGGATAATCAAAAAATATGGGACAATACCCATTAATACAGAGAGGACACAAAGGTCAGCAGTTAGATTCAATGTTACTTACATCAGACCCAAGGATCAGTTCTCAGATCCATATTGAGGTCAGGATCACATGCTTCACTAGTGCATATATTAATGCTGGCTGACATTAACATGCCATTGTGAGACATTGCAAGTCCACTGCAATAGCGGTATTAGTCTACATTGAAGCTACCAACAATCATGTCTGAGATATCTGGCTATATTATAGCTTTAAGATTGTGGGAGCTACATGTTAAGGGGCGCTATTATTGATGGAATGTCTACCTGAGAGGCACTGGGAAAACCTTAGACCGCATACATTTCCTCCACAATGCTTGCAGATTCAAAAGATGCCTTCATGGACCTGAATTGTACCTAAAACAAACAAAAAAAGAAGTAAAAAATGACAACCTACAAAATAAGGCCGGAAAAAATCATAGGGACTACATCATCTCTTCTCAACAGCATTCCTCAGTGACCAATTGATGACATGTTAAACAGAACTCTATGTGTCCACAGAGAAGAGGATCATGGACAATGTGATGGGAGGTAGCCATCTGCATACAAAATATCACCATCACATAGACTAAGCTCAAGACTCTGTAGCCAGGCTAGATTAGGTTAACATTGTGCTGTTGAGAAGGCACAAACATGTCCGCAGCCCCTATGTCCTCCTCTGCCTGGCCACCTTGGTGTGTGTGACCTAACTATATATGTCTCTATGTGTGTCCTTTAAACTATGTGTATTGCAAATATGTGTAATATGTAAATATGTGTAAACAAGTGTAAATCCATATGAAATCACATATTATAGTTGTCGTAATTGCGAGTTGTCATCATGCAATGTTAAAAGTTACTGGTTGCGCTCATTGAGGGTCTCGCCGTAGGCGGTCCTCACAAGGCCTGCACGACTTAGGCTGCAATGAGCTTGCAGGCCTTGTGTTTAGCGCCGCAGGCGTTCATTGCAAGGCCGTGGGACTTAGGCAAAATTTAGGCTGCAGTGAGAACTTGGAAGATAATATCAACTGCACTCAGAAGGAGCAGAGACACAGAGGAGAAATACACAGGGGAGGGAGAGGGGGGACAGGGTGGGAAGAGACACAGGGCTGAGAGGCGTAGGAAAACACACACAGGGGAGGGCAGGGAGAGGAGGGGCAGGGAGAAAGGGGGAAATAGACACAGGAGTCAGAGAGTAAGGAGAGGCTCGCGAAGGTGATCATTGCAAAGCACGAAAGATGCGGGAAGCCAAAACCGGTGATCATTGCAAAGCATGATGTTGTGTGGCAAACAGCATTGCCAGATTTCACATTTTATTGCCGTCATTTTTTTATGGGCAATTCCCTAGTAGAATATAAATCAATAAAATTGCTAAGTACCTCTTTCACAACTCTCATACCCTCTCTCCAGTAGAACCTAACCTCCAACTCCAAGACCTGCGTGCTACTTCAAAAGAAAATACAACACAGTCCACGCATTGGCATGTGGAATGCAAATCTATAATCTTCCACTGTCAATCATATTCGGCTAGACAGCGTTTTATTGGCTGAGAGGCCTGTGTCGTACTACGTTTTTCCACAATTAGATAATTACGGACGATCATGGCTCATCCTTCCCTTAAAAGCTTTCATGTACGAAAAGGAGACGCAAGCCCGTAACTCACACTCTGCTCTAATTTAATAGCTCTGTAACTTGGCCAAATTTCAAGCATTCAGCCGTTGTCGCTACAGGCTTTGAATTTAATGTGGCTATTAGCTAATTGGGGACCCTCAGAGATAAAGTCAAGTTGTTATAATATTGAAAAAGCTTTGTTAAATGATTCAACGCTGTAACAGTTGCTATGGTTATGTCCAAGATAAAAAAAGTAACTAACAAATACTCCTTTTGTAATTATTATTATTATTATTATTATAGTTTAGTTATAACGCAACAACATATACCGTAGCGCTGTACATAAATTAAGTTCAGACAAAGATAAATACAGTTTAACATTTTGCAAAGGAAGGAGGGCCCTGTCTTTAAGCTAGGAATCCAATGTCCATGGTGAATTCCCAAAGTACTTAGGATAGAAACTTGCAGACTTACAATTTAAGGGATAGTGAGTGGTAAAAGAAGGAGAGAGAGGTGATAAGTGTGTTAGGGTGAAAGGTGATACACTTCTTTAAAGAGATGAGTTTTGAGGTTTTAAATGTTTTGAGGCAAGAGGATAATCTGGTGGAGCGAGGCAAGGAGTTCCAGAGACTAGGGGACGAGAAAAGTCCTGGAGGTGGTAGTGAGAGGAGGACAAGAGTTGTAGAAAGAAGAAGGTCATTAGCAGAATGAAGAGGGCGGGAGGGGGAGTATTTGGAGATGAGAGCAGAGATGTAAGGGGGGGGGGGGCCTTATTGTTGAGGGCTTTGTAAGTTAGGGTCATGATTTTAAATTTTATTTTTGACGCTAAGGGAAGCCAGTGGAGTGATTGACAGAGAGTTGATGCCGACACTGAACGTTGTGTATGGAAGATGAGTCTAGCAGAGGCATTCATAATGGATTGAAGTGGAGATAGTCGGGTGGTAGGTAGGCCAACAAGAAGCGAATTGCTGTAGTCTAGTCGAGAGATGATAAGAGATTGTATAAGGATTTTAGTTGTGTAAGATGGTGACGAATTCTGGAGAGGTTTTTTAGATGAAGAAGACAAGATTTAGTTAGTGATTGTATGTGAGGAATGAAAGACAGGGCGGAGTCCAGTAGAACTCCAAGACAATGGGCTTGGGAGGAGGGGATGATGATATCTTTGTTGACATTGAGAGAGATGTGAGGAATTGACGTTGTGGGAGAGGGAGGAAAGATTAGGAGTTCAGTTTTAGACATGTTGAGTTTGAGATGGTGGGTGGACATCCAAGAGGATATACTAGAGAGGCAGTTGGAGACATGTGTTAGAAGAGAGGAGGATAGATCTAATTCAGAGAGGTAGATTTGGATGTCATCTGCATAGAGATGATAATGAAGCCCAAAAGAGTTTATGAGGGTACCAAGTGAGGAAGTGTAGATGGAGAAGAGGAGGGGGCCAAGGACAGATCCTTCAGGTACTCCAACAGACAGGGGTGAGGAGAAGAAGAGGTGTCAGAGAAGGAGATACTGAATGATGGATGTTCAAGTTTACACACATATATATATATCATGTGGAGAAAGAGCTCAGTGTTGGAACACATACATACATATGAAAAATGTCAAAACTTTATATGTACAAACAAAATTATACTTATTTTCTCAACATCCCCTTTTCTTTTACCAAAATTATATTATCACTTTATTTTATGGGTATATGCAGTTTCTAAAACATGAATACAAATGGATGTCATCCAGTTATTTGAAGTGTGCAAATATTTGTTTTATCAGTTCTTTGAAATCTTGAATTTTGGGTTATGGGACTGTGCCAAAAAGATATGATATAAAGTGAAACTCTTAAATGTCCATAGTAAAGCTCTAACAAGACAATCTAGTTATTTTAATTAAATATTGATAGTCAATAAAAATCATATTAAATAGTTTATAATACCAATTTTAATATGAAATTATTTTTTAAAGTTAGGGTTTCATACTCTGGTTGATTTTTTTTTTCTGCGTCCATATCAAAAAGGAAATGTAGCTTGGCTGAAATAAAGAATCCTCGCACTGCCTGCTAAACTAAACCACCTCCCCAACTGATCTTAGTGGGTGGGTACCATCAGTAGATACATTTGAACTTTTAACATACATTTAGTAATCCATAACAATTTCAAACATGGCTTCCTTAAAGCATATGCCTGCTATATTATACAGCTTTGGGCAAAGCTAAGGTTGGATTATACACAAGCCAGGAATCCTACCCATGTACAGCTGTTTCAAGGTTACTGCCTCTCATCAGCGTGGGGCCGGATCCTTAGCTTATGTAGTAGAGTTTATAAGGAGGTAGATTATCACAACAATCATTTATTTTATTGTGGGAAAAAGAGCGGTATAAGTCTCCACCGTACAGTAGTACAGTAAAGAAATAGTACATTTGTGTTCACATTTGTATGACTAAAACATGCATATTATTTGGAATAAATAATTTGGACATTCATAAATTATATCTCAAATGTTCAAATTGTCCCAAGTTTTTATTTTAATAATAGATTTATGAGGAGGTCATGTAACCCCTTGGACAGCACTGAAGTAGGGGAATGAAACTCATCCTAAAACATCAAAAGGGTCTGGAAATCACACTCACCTTCTGCAAACTGCTCTACTCTTACTCAATCAAGGCTGAGTATCTTGCACGCATTTGAACACTCAATCATTTCCCAAATAATTCCTAAATATGTAAATATTGAAAAGTCACTTGTGATATAATTACCATCATGCAACAAGAATACAACTACAACTTTTTGTTTCATACAGATTTTTTTGACCGTGTGGCAAAATAGTTGCCTGTGGCCCAACATTTAGGTTTATGTTTAAGGAACTAAAGATTTGGATGCAGACAAAACAAATCTATTTAGTTTTCTTCAGTCCTTGAGTTGTGTCTGACTCTCGGTGACCATATGGACTGCAGCATGCCAGGCACATCTGTCTGTGTTTCTGGTTGTGCTTATCCATATGGTTTGCTTGGTATATATACTTCACCACTACAAGGTAGCATTCCAGAAGGAGAACATATCTATATAACCTATTAAATAGAAAATTGTAGCATCATAGATTAAATGGATTAATGCAGTAAATCAAAAAAGTGATTGAACCATGATATAAAATAAGATATATTAAGAAAATCCACATTTAAAGAACTTTTCAGAAACCATTTCAACAGACAAGACACTAATCCATGCTCCAATCATCTCCAAGCTTGACTACTGTGACTCAATCTTAACTGTCCTTCTCCGCAGAAAAATGCAAATAAAAAAAATTGAATGATGAAGATATATAATCTAGTACTAATATTCATAATCTCCAGAAAGGCATTATGAGGACACGTTTGCATCTCATGCTATGGCCTGTACCCAATATGGTGGCTCGTCTCATTTATTGTCACCTGTCAGCTTTAAGGCATTTTAGAAGACAATACGTTACCAATGTGAAGTCAGTAAACATATGGATGAATGTCATAGTGATTTATATCTCCCATTGTCAACTGGACTGTGTTATTTGTTCTAGAGGTGTCCCTCCCACCTGTCTCCTGACACTTGTCCATCTGTGCTCAAATAATTTACGTAAGTCTTGGCATGCATATATGTTCCAACGCCCTAGCATTATTGGAACTGTGCAGATACCAAGTTTACCTTCATTTTTGATTTTTGGAGTGGTGCAGTTTTTAAACAAGCCAGTTTCTAGGGCTTAAATTGAAAATCAATTAATATATTTGACATTACAATGCAAGATAATTTATTTATTTTTAAAATGGTGCTATTTATGGACTTGATTACATGGCTCCAGTAGGAAATCTTTTTTTTTTATGATTTTATTTTCAGGTTTTTATAAGATTACAAACTTTAAAATATAAACATCCAAAAAAATATATATAAAAAAGAGAAAATATTGAAAAAATATACATGATATGAACATTGTATACAAAAGTATAAGAAATATTATATTTATAATCTTTTGTAAAGTGTTATTCCAAAACAAATGTTCAAAAGTAAAAAAAAAAGGAAACCCCAAAACAATTTAGTTGAATTACATAGAGTTAAATGGAATAACATTTTTCATGATATCAAAACGTATTGGTATTTAGTCTTTTTTCCTTTATAATGATAATGGTGAGTGGGAGAGAGGAGTCAAAGGATTTATTGAATTGTTCCCTTCTTTCTTTCTTTTCTTTGTTCACCTTTACCCCCTTTCTCTTCCATCCCTTCCTTTCTTAACTTTCTTTTAAATAATATTGCTATAAAGCAAGTTGCTATGTCTTCCAGAGAGACCATTTTAAAATATTATTTTTTTTGATGAACGGTCTGATTGTGTTAAGTAATCCAGTTCTATTTGTTTATTTCTGTCTACAATGGTCACGAGTTCAGTCCATGTTGGTAAAGATAGTTTTTTCCATCCTCTGACTATAAGTCACTTAGCCACCATTAAAGTATTTATAATTACATTACTTTGTTTATAGTTAATTTTGCTTGGAAAAATATGGAATAATACAATCTCAGGAGTTAATTCCAATTGAAATGTAATAATTTTTGATATTTGTATTAAACATAATAACCAACAGCAAAGTTCCACCACATTGATTTTTTTGTGGGGCTATTTTTTTAAATTTAATTGGGGTCATGTACCAACACTGCACTAGTTTAAAATATATTTCTCTTAAAGATAAGGTCATTATACTTTTCTCTGTTATTAAGAATGCTTTATACCACTGGTCTATATAGTTACATAGTTACATAGTAATTAAGGTTGAAAAAAGACTTTCAGTCCATCAAGTTCAACCTGTTAAGATCTCCTCTGATCTGCAATATGTGGATTAGTTATTAATTAAATTATTGATTAAATAATTATTAATAGTATAGTATTGGAGAATGAATAAAGAGTTAGTCCATCAAGTTCAACCTTTTTAGATCTCTATTGATCTTTTTAATTTGGACTATTTATTATTATTGTTAATTGTTAATTATTGTTAATTGATCCAGAGGAAGGCAAACATAAAAAAAAAACCCCATTGAAACTTTGCCAATTGTCTCATAAGGGGAAAAAAAAGCAAAATTCCTTCCTGACCCCAGAAACTGGCGATCAAATTTCTCCCTGGATCAATATTCCTTGCTAGTTATCTAGGATAGCCTTGAATGCCCTCTTTATTCAGAAATATATCTAACCCCTTTTTGAAGTTGTCTATCGAATTCGCTGTCACCACCTCCTTTGGTAGAGAATTCCACAGTTTAACCACCCTTACTGTGAAGAACCCTTTTCTTTGTTTAAGGTGAAATCTTTTTTCCTCTAACCTCAACGGATGTCCTCTTGTCAGTTGAAAATCTCTTGCTACAAAAAGTTCACTTGACAAAGCCTTATATTGACCCTTGATGTATTTAAATAACGTAATCATATCTCCTCTTAGACGCCTTTTTTCTAGCGAAAATAAGTTTAATTTTGCTAGTCTTTCTTCATAACTTAGCCCCTCCATTCCCCTTATTAGTTTTGTAGCCCTTCTCTGTACTTTTTCCAGCTCTAAAATGTCTTTTTTGTGAGGTGGTGCCCAAAATTGTACTCCATATTCCAAATGAGGGCGTACTAGAGATTTGTATAGTGGCAGAATTATATCTTCTTCCCTGGCTTCTATACCCTTTCTAATACATGCTAATATTTTATTTGCCTTTGCAGCCGCTGCTTGGCTTTGAGCGCTGTTACCTAGGTGGTTGTCCACTAGTACTCCCAAATCCCTTTCAATATCCGATACCCCTAGATTTGCTCCATTAAGATTATAGATTGCTTGGCTATTGTTCCTTCCCAAATGCATAACCTTACATTTATTTGTATTAAATCTCATCTGCCATTTAGCCACCCATTTCTCTAATTTATGCAAATCCTTTTGTAGGGAAAGTACATCATTATCTGATTTTATTACCTTGCACAACTTAGTGTCATCAGCAAAAATGGAGACACTACATTCGAGTCCTACTTCAATGTCATTAATAAATATGTTAAAAAGGAGAGGACCCAATACTGAGCCCTGAGGAACCCCACTTATCACATTAGACCAATCGGAGTATGTTCCATTTACAACAACCCTTTGCTTCCTGTCTTTTAGCCAGCTCTCGATCCATGAGCAGATATTTACTGCAATTCCTGTATCCCTTAGTTTGCTCACTAGTCTTCCATGTGGCACTGTATCAAATGCCTTTGAAAAATCTAAAAAGACTACATCCACTGAGTTGCCCTGATCCAAGTTCCTACTAACCTCCTCATAAAAACTAATTAGATTGGTCTGACACGACCTTTCCTTCATAAATCCATGTTGACTGCTACCTATGATCCTGTTCAAATAGACATATTCTTGTATTCTGTCCCTTATTAACCCTTCTAAAAGCTTCCCAACTACAGAAGTGAGGCTCACTGGTCTATAATTCCCCGTATTTGCTCTAGATCCCTTCTTAATTATAGGTATCACCTCTGCTTTTCTCCAGTCATCTGGTAGAGACCCTGTAGTGAGCGAGTCTTTAAAGATTAGATATAATGGTTTGGCTATTACAGAACCCAGCTCCCTCAGTACCCTTGGATGTATTCCATCAGGACCTGGGGCTTTATTAACATTTATTTTCTCCAACCTCTTTTGTATTTCTTCCTGCGTTAACCAATTATTTAGTGAAGGTAGTGTAGCCCCATTATGTTGCAGTGTCCCAACCACTGGTACCTCCCTTGTGTAAACCGACGAAAAGAACCTATTTAGCTCATCTGCCTTTTCCTGGTCACTAATTATCAGATGGCCTGTGTCACATTGTAATGGTCCTATCGATTCCTTCCTGGCCTTCTTCCCATTAATATATTTATAAAATATTTTAGGGTTAGTCTTACTTTCCATTGCAACTGACTTCTCATTTTCTATTTTAGCCAGTCTAATAGCCCTTTTGCAAGCCTTGTTGATTTCCTTATAGTCACATAAAGATGCCTCTGTTCCCTCCTTCTTGTATAATTTAAATGCATATTTCTTGTTCCTCATCATGATCTTTAAGTCATTGTTAAGCCACATGGAATGTGATTTACTCCTATTTATTTTATTTCCACATGGTACATGCTGATGAGTATGTTTATTTAGTAAGGATTTGAATGTTGTCCATTTATTTTCAGTATTCTTCCCTGTAAGTTCTTTGTCCCAGTCTATATGTTGTATTGCTGCCCGTAGCCCATTAAAGTTAGCCCTTTTAAAATTTAGAGTTTTTGTTGGCCCCTTACAACTCTGTTTTTTGTATTCAATCTCAAATGAGACTGTGTTGTGATCACTGTTCCCCAAGGGTTCCCCTATTTTTACATTTGATATTATATCAATATTACTTGTGATGACTAAATCCAAGATGGCCCCATTTCTAGTAGGTTCTTGTATTACCTGGGCTAGATAATGATCCCTGAGTGTACTCAAGAACCGGCTCCCCTTAGCTGAGCTGCTGGTCTTGTTTATCCAGTTTATATCAGGGTAATTAAAGTCTCCCATTATTAGAACTTGCCCATGCTTAGCTGCATTTCCAATCTGTAACAATAATTCTATTTCCTCACTTTCAGCTATATTTGGGGGTTTATAGCATACTCCCACCAATATGCATTTAGAATTAGCTCCTCCACTATTTAGCTCAACCCACAAGGATTCAATGATGCCGTTAGTGCCAGCATAAATATCTTCTCTAACTATAGGCTTAAATTCAGGCTTAACATAAAGACAGATCCCTCCTCCTCTTTTACCATTTCCCCTATCTTTCCTAAATAGGTTACAACCATCCAGATTAACAGTCCAGTCATGAGATTCATCCCACCATGTTTCCGTAATGCCTATTAAGCCCCATTTTTCTTGTACTGCTAATATTTCTAGCTCATCCATTTTCCCAGGCAAACTTCTTGCGTTTGCAATCATACACTTTATGTTGCTATGGCTCTGCTGATGTGAAGTGCCTGCCACTGTATTTGAGGCCCCTATTAATATCTTCCTACTTTCTATTGTAACCCTCCCCCCTTCTCCTCCCCCATGGGTAAATAATTCATCCCTTTCCCTCTCTACCCTATTTACCCCAATACTTCTATATAGTCCCTCCCCCCCACCTACAAGTTTAAAAACTCCCCCATCCGTTCTACCATCCTATTCCCTAGCACAAAAGCGCCCTCATCATTAAGGTGCAATCCATCCCTGCTATAGAGATTGTACCCAAGTGAGAAGTCAGCCCAGTGCTTTAAAAACCCCAAACCCTCTGCACTGCACCACTTTTTTAGCCACGCATTAACCTCCCTAAGCTCCTTCTGCCTCCCTGGGCTAGCACGTGGCACTGGTAGTATCTCAGAAAATACTACCTTGGAGGTCCTTGCTTTAAGCTTATTCCCTAGTTCTCTAAAATCATTCTTTAGGACGCTCCATCTTCCACAAACTTTGTCATTGGTACCAATGTGTACCAAGACCGCCGGTTCATTACCAGCCCCTCCCAATAATTTATCCACCCGATCCACAACATGCCGAACCCGAGCACCCGGGAGACAGCAAACTGTTCGATTGCTGGGATCTGGGTGACAAATTACCCTGTCTACCTTCCTAATAATAGAGTCCCCTACCACCAAAACATGTCTGTTGCTCTGCCTATTCTGCCCTCCCTCTTCTCCAGTAGAGCTGTTCGCCCGGCTGTTAGAGGGAACAGCTCTATCTGGCATTGCCATTCCTGAATGGACATCGCCAACAGTTTCACTCAATCTGGCAAATCTGTTGTTGTTTGCCAACTCAGAACTGGCCTGCCTCCTCCTGTACCCTCTGATTCCCCTTCTAACTGTAACCCAGCTACCTCCCTGGCCATCCTCACTAGCCCCAGCTCCTCCCTCAATACTAGGCCCAGCTAAACTGTGCTCCGTGAGCACCAACTCCCTTTCCAGTGGAGCAATATCACTAAGTGCTGCAATTCTCCTCTCCAGATCTTCAATTTGAGCTTCCAAAGAGGCAACATGCTCACACCTGTCACAGAGGTATGGACCCTGGATCATCTGTTCCAGTAGTGCATACATTTGACAGGATGTACACTGAATAAGGTTGCCACTGGACTGACTCATAATTATTATTATTGTCTACGAAATTTCAGTGGGAAAAATAAACAATATAATATAATATATTTATATAAAGTTTTCCTCCTTTGCACTATAAATCTGCCCTCCCTTTTCTTTGAAGGCCCTCCTTTTATTTAAACTCCTAGGCTTTTACTAGAATTGCACTTGATACTGAAAATGTTCGCAAGCTCACAAGTTCCCCTTCTCCGGTTTCTATTAACTTCTGCCTTCTCGCCTGGGCACAATTAGTGCACTCTGCAATTTATCAGCCTTTACTTTTTAAGGTAAATCCACTTGTAAACAGACCCCAAACCAGCTCACAAACCTTTTATACAAGTTTAACAGTCAAGCCACACCCCTCTCACCTGGGCACAATTAGTGCACTCTGCAGTTTATCAGCCTTTACTTTTTAAGGTAAATCCACTTGTAAACAGACTCCAAACCAGCTCACAAACCTTTTATACAAGTTTAACAGTCAAGCCACACCCCTCTCACCTGGGCACAATTAGTGCACTCTGCAATTTATCAGCCTTTACTTTTTAAGGTAAATCCACTTGTAAACAGACCCCAAACCAGCTCACAAAATTTTTATACAAGTTTAACAGTCAAGCCACACCCCTCTCACCTGGGCACAATTATTGCACTCTGCAGTTTATCAGCCTTTACTTTTTAAGGTAAATCCACTTGTAAACAGACCCCAAACCAGCTCACAAACCTTTTATACAAGTTTAACAGTCAAGCCACACCCCTCTCACCTGGGCACAATTAGTGCACTCACCAGTTTATAAGCCTTTACTTTTTAAGGTAAATCCACTTGTAAACAATATGCCATGTTGTCCCAAAGTTTTCTTCCCATCTTTAATTTTTTTCTATTTTCTAATCGAGATTTTATACTACGCCGCAACGTTGCGCTATGACGTCACACGCAGACGCATAGGCCACGCGCGGGTAGCTTAGGAGCCTAGGTGCAGTGCAAATTACATAGACCTACCAACTATAGAGAAATGATCGATTAATATTATCCCCACTTACTAAAAATGAATGAATTCATATTTAATCATGAAGTAGTGTGGAATTCGACAGTATATCACCTAGCCCCTTAGTTTGTATAGTGGAACTGATTACCTTATCATTATTATAATATTGGACTTTCCCCTATAACGCTATAACTGTATTATACCACTATATCCTCAGCAAGCACCAGCACTTTATTTATATTGTATTCAATATTTTATCTAATATTTATTCCTATTGATATTGACACTAGACACTTTAAAAACAGCAATAAATAAGCTATATACACTTTATGAAGGTGCAATATCTATAAGTGCAATCACTATATTATCATTACTAGCACTAGTCACTTTGTTTGTATGTGTGTAATACACATCAGCGCAAACACATAGGTCTTATATTTGGACCTATGTTTCTGATACTTATTAGATTTTCACTAAATTATTTTTCTGCATTTTATTGTCACACATCACTTTATATAGGAGGATATAGCGTTCATTTCTACAGCCCTACAATCCTTCCATAATACTAGGAAGTCCTTAATAATTATTTCAGATTTCACTACTCATAGGATCTCGTCAGTATTTCAGGATTTTAATAATACATTTTATTCCTTAATAAACGTTAAGTTTTAACTTTTTTGCTGTTCTATATTGTTACTAGGGCAGAGGGTGTGCACTTCCGTTCCAAAGGATACTTTTTCTTTCCCTCTTTTTATATTGTTATTTAGTAATTCATATCCTCAAGGAGCACCCCTTGTTCATATCCCAGATTTTTCATATACCTAGAGCCACCTATTTTTCCTATTTTGTATTGATGTTGTACCCCTAAACATTAGAAGAGGAGACATGAATAACAAAGTATTAAGGAAAGGAGCTAGATTAGTCTTTAATTTAAAATCACAGGTACCAACACGATGTACTGAACGATTCAGCTATCTTCCATTTATATAAACTGAATATAGTCAATATGGGAGTGTATTTATTTCTCAGATTAGTGTTCTTTTATACGACAGAACATCTAAAAAATGTGTTTAAATTTTAGTGATCATAAAAAGAGAGCTAGATCCCCTTGGGTTGGAAGACAGCTTATATATATATTTACATATTGTAATCATTTGTGATATAACAACTTGAGCACTTGGATGAATCATATAAAGGTTAGTATGAAGAGAAGAATATAATATGAGATTAATACAGTAAACAATAGGAAATATTACAGTATATATAATATACAGTGGTGAACAGTTACTATGAAATACTGTGAATTAATCTTATTATTCTAATAGCAAATACATTAATGGTATCAGAAAGATCAGGATGAGTATATACAAAAAATCAAATACAATGTTGTGTTCTACGTCACCATTTAAGACTATACAGGTTAAAGGATGTTTGGTATGGACACCATAGGGTTAAATCACTGATTTAGGAAGCTCTAAGTTACGGGCCAAAATCGTAAACCATGCACTCGTATGTAGCATTTCAGGGCGGGGACATGATCAATTACTCAAGGCCATAACTACCCATTTAGAAACAACAATAGAAAATTAGACCGTCATCAATAGGTCAGTAAAACATGGAGGTTACATTTCAATTAAATAGCTTTTAGGATCCGATACGCGATTAGACTCTCAATCTGGCAATGTACAAAATAATAAAAATGAATGGCAATACTGTTATAGTCCATTTGTGTGGCCCGATATGTATTAACTCCTTGATTCCTGAGATTCATATGACATGGAAATAAAACGGCTATTAAATTAGCCCTGTAATGTAGGCCGTTGCTGATCTGCGGGTTAGCTGCGAAAAAAGCCTACAGACTGAGCAACGTTGAACTTTGCGGCCCCAAATCCTTTGATCCGGCAAGCTTGTAACCGCTACAATTCCAAGCAATTAAATTGTAACAAAGTCACTCTCGAGCAAGCCTGTAAGACGCTAATGTAGCCCAAAGCCTTATGAGTGCTGGGGAGGACTCACAAGGGGGTAAAGTCCAATACGTAGCACTTGTACTGTGGTTAAAAACACACTACTGTACAATTATTCTACATTTGCCGTTTACGGGTGTAAAAACATTTGGGGGCTTGGGGAACTGTAGCAATTGAATAGCGATTGTATACTATTTTCTGATAATTACTCTTTTCTGATAGTTGTGCATTGTGATAACTCAGGTGTGAGCTTTCAGCTACAGGAACACCCCTAGATTGTCAGGCTTCTGATAATCGCAGTGCCAAGCTTGCTTCTCCAGGTCAGCAGCTGGTTCAGGATACCAGGAAAACAGGATCAGGAACATGTGTAGGTCCCTTTAGACTATGGCCAGCATGCGCATACAGCAGGAACAATCAGGAACAGCAGGAGCAGAGGTACGTCCCTTTAAGGTAGTACCCAGGAGAGGTATCAGAATACCCTCAAGTGATTTAGCACATAAGCCCTTTATCAAGAATCAGAGCACACTGTATATTTATACAAAACATAATCCAATCAAAACAAGACACAACCTCTGATGTCATTCACCTGATTACCCCCTACTGGTCAGGAACCAGGCTAAGTAATCCTATTATTCCTCTCTTTCTTCCCAGCCTCCCAAGGAGTCATCAGTTAGAACAACGGCTGTTAATCCTATCACGTTGCCCCATTCATTACTGAATGTCCATTGTCCCTTGGCGTCTGACAGTCCTTGCTCTGGTCTTACTGGACCCCTTAACTGAGCACCTCGCAAATGATGACCCCCTTTCCTCAGGGAACCTCAATAATATACTTTATTAAAATCCAACATTTTAATACCAAACATGACCAGGTACTATTCACAAGCCAATAACCACACCATAACTGACACATTAAAGCAATAACATGATTACACAACATGACTTTTCTTGAATTTACCCTTCTCTGAAAGGGTTGTCAACTGGTCAGGGTGGCACAAAGTGGGTTTCTCAAGGGCCCCCAGAGTCCAATTGTGAAATGCATATGTAAAGTGTGTTACTTACTTAGGCCCTCATTCAATTGCAATTCGGCGAATTGAATAGGGGTCTAAATAAGCACATAACATATATTTTTTAAAGAGGAGTTTAGTTAGTAAACATCTATCCAAAAGCAAGGTTTTCACTAACTAAAAACTTCTTTAAAAAATATATGTTATGTGCTTATTTAGACCCCTATTCAATTGGCCAAATCGCAATTGAATGAGGGCCTTAGATTATAGATCTTAACTATGCTTGAAACATTAAGCATAAGATGCAGTTAGGGAATATTTATGTGAGGTTACGTAGCTATAATAAGAGTGTTTAGGCACCTAAGATGAATGTAAAGTTTGTAGTAGTAATCTGTAATGCAATGATGTTTGCTTTTTTTATTTTTATATTTGTCACACTTTGGCTGTGCCCAGAAGAGAGTTAATTCTACGCCAAGGGCCTGCCTTCCTTATTTGAAAAGGTGGAGTCTGAACCAAATGTCTCTCCTGGTGAAGAAAAATAATAAAAGATGGAAGATCTCAACCAGTCGTTATATGCTGAAGACAAGACAAAGCCCAAACAAAAGACTTGCTGTGGGTAAATAAATGTATGCAAAATCTGGTTAATTGACCTGAAAATGTGAAGAGCAGCACTACCTGTGGGAGTAAGTCACTCAAACTTTACTTTGTGTTAGGAGAATGTGAGATGTTCATGAGAACATAAGGCATTGAAAGAGTGGAAGATAAGATAAGCTCTGTACCGAATCGTTAAAAAATGTGATTGCTTTGTGGGACATATGACCTCAGAGATGTGGCTTTGCGTGACTTGGGATATTTTGGTTTTAAGAAGAATTTATAAGCCTGTATGGTTTGTCAGTTTTTCACTTTTCTATTCTGTCCTGACTTTAACCATTTAACTCCTTGTGTAACCTGCCAATATATAGAACCCAACATTTTATAACAAAGAGAGGAACTGGTATGCATGCAATATAGGAGGCAAAAAAGGGATAAAGAGACCATGAGTTGGTGGTGGTGGTGATGGTGGTGGTGGTGCTGCTGGTTGTGGTGGTGCTGGTGATGGTGGTGCTGGTGCTGGTGGTGGTGGTGATGGTGGTGGTGGTGGTGATGGTGGTGGTGGTAGTGGTGGTGGTGGTGATGGTGGTGGTGGTGGTGGTGATGGTGGTGATGGTGGTGGTGGTGGTGGTGGTGGTGGTGATGGTGGTGGATCTGGGGTAAATTTGAGGTGATTGCATAGTTGTCCACAGAAACATTTCAATTGTAGAGGCAAATGGAGGCACGGAATAACTAATACCTGTAAATATATTTTAAAGATGTTAAATTTTAAAAGATAGAAATCAGTAAATCTTTTCTGAAGTTTTGTTTTTTAGATAGAGGAGATGCTTAATCATTTCCAAACATATTGGTATTGATTGCATGCTAATTATGGTAATGTTTGTTTATGATTTGAATTATGAAAAATTATTTGCACAGTAATATTAAAATAAATGTTATATTTTGTCAACAAATTTCCCTTTTTTTTAATTATCAATCTCATTTCTAGTTTTATTATGTGTCTATATTTAATTGGCCAATGAGCTTGTGGGCTGCATTTAAAATGAAATGCATATCTAAATAATATATTGGTATATATTATTTAAAATAAATAATTTTGAAATGTATAAATGACATCCCAAGTGCTCAAACTGTCCCCAAGTTTTTTATTTGAATAATAAGTTTGTGAGGAGGTCGTGTCACCACTTGGCCAGCACTGAAGTAGGAGAATGAAACGATTCCTTAAACATCAAAAGGGGCTTAAAATCACACTCACCTTCTGCAAACTGCTCATCTTTTACTAATTCCAGTATCTTGCACGCATTTGAGGACTCAATAATTTCTCAAATAATTCCTGAATATGTAAATATTGAAAAGTCACTTGTCATATAGTTGCAGTTGTGCAACAAGAATACAACTAAAACTTTTTGTTTCATACATATTTTTTTTTTTTACCTTGTGATGAAATAGTTGCCTGTTTATTTGAGCTAGGATGCTAGAGATCTAAATGGACTGGAGACCCAATATTTAGGTTTATGTTTATGAAACATTTTCCTTGTACAACTAAATTAGTTCTGTATTTCTTAAATTTCCACAAAATACATAGTAGGGAAAACATGAATCTATTCTGGACAGGATGTAGACAAGACAACATCTCTATACAACGTATTATAAATAGGAGACTGTAACATCATAGATTTATGGGTTAATGCAGCAACTCAAAAAAGTGATTGAACCACCATATGAAATTAACTTATATTTAGAAAATAACTCCAAAAATTGCTTAACATTTAAAATACTTTTCAGAAGTCTCAATGTTTTAGTTTAATTTTTACTTGTCTGTGGGAATAAAAGCAGAGAAATAGAAATAGCTGAAATTGAATGATGAAGATAAAGACTCTAGTACATATGATATTCATAATCTCCAGAAAGGCATTATGTGGGCAAGTTTACATCTCATGCTATGGTCTGTGCCCAATCTCATTTATTGCCACCTGTTAGCTTTAAGGCATCTTAGAAGACAGTAAGTTAGAAATGTTGTGTCAGTAAACATGGGTGAAGCCATCATTTATTCTGTCTCCCATTGTCAGCTAGACTATTTGATTTGTTCTAGATGTGTCCCTCTCAGGTGTCCTGACACTTGTCCATCGGTACTCAAATAATTGATGTAAGTCTTGGCATGCATATCTGCTCCAACGCCCCAGCATTATTACCCAACTGTGCACCACATTGAACTTAATTTTTTTTTTTTTTAAATGTTGCAGATTTTAAACAGGTCAGTTTCCCAAGCGGAAAATGAGGATAAAGGGATTTATTTGACAATACAATGCAATAAAATGTATTTATTTATAAAATGGTGCAAATTAATGGACTTGACTACATGGCTCCCGTAGGAAATCTTGTGAGTGAACAATACATGGTAACTATTACATTCCTCCCGCAGCAAACCTGATGCTACTTATGACCTGTTCACTGCTGTATGTGAGATTCTTATCTAAAGTGTGATTATATGGCTCCTATAAGAGTTTACTGTCAGTCTTAAGTGTAATCGTAAGGCTCCTCAAGTGTTCGCAGTGAAGCAAATCCTTAACTGTAAACTCAACCTCTGCTCTAGCTCTTACAAGAACACTTGCAAAACACTTAAGGAGCTTCAAGTGTCCCGGTGGGAGAAAAATACCCTAGCATTTTTTAGAACTCTAATTAAAAGAAAGCAAAGCTTATGCATCCTAAAGCTCACAAGAAGTATTTGTAGTTTTATTTGAAGTATTATGTGAACCTTGCTCTATTGTAATGGAAATGTCTTCAATGTTGTATGCTTACCCTCATTTGTATTATTTCCTCCATACTATCAGCCTTATTAAATTGCGATTCAGTAAATTTAGAAGGGCTCTATTTAAGCACACAACATATTTTTTTTACAGAAGCTTTTAGTTAGTGATCTTCTATCCAGAAGCAAGGTCTTCACTAACTAAAAACTTCTTTAAAAAATATATGTTATGTGCTTATTTAGACCCCTATTCAATTGGCCAAATCGCAATTGAATGAGGGCCTTAGATTATAGATCTTAACTATGCTTGAAACATTAAGCATAAGATGCAGTTAGGGAATATTTATGTGAGGTTACGTAGCTATAATAAGAGTGTTTAGGCACCTAAGATGAATGTAAAGTTTGTAGTAGTAATCTGTAATGCAATGATGTTTGCTTTTTTTATTTTTATATTTGTCACACTTTGGCTGTGCCCAGAAGAGAGTTAATTCTACGCCAAGGGCCTGCCTTCATTATTTGAAAAGGTGGAGTCTGAACCAAATGTCTCTCCTGGTGAAGAAAAATAATAAAAGATGGAAGATCTCAACCAGTCGTTATATGCTGAAGACAAGACAAAGCCCAAACAAAAGACTTGCTGTGGGTAAATAAATGTATGCATGGTCTGAAAATTATACAGACCCAAAATCTGGTTAATTGACCTGAAAATGTGAAGAGCAGCACTACCTGTGGGAGTAAGTCACTCAAACTTTACTTTGTGTTAGGAGAATGTGAGATGTTCATGAGAACATAAGGCATTGAAAGAGTGGAAGATAAGATAAGCTCTGTACCGAATCGTTAAAAAATGTGATTGCTTTGTGGGACATATGACCTCAGAGATGTGGCTTTGCGTGACTTGGGATATTTTGGTTTTAAGAAGAATTTATAAGCCTGTATGGTTTGTCAGTTTTTTACTTTTCTATTCTGTCCTGACTTTAACCATTTAACTCCTTGTGTAACCTGCCAATATATAGAACCCAACATTTTATAACAAAGAGAGGAACTGGTATGCATGCAATATAGGAGGCAAAAAAGGGATAAAGAGACCATGAGTTGGTGGTGGTGGTGATGGTGGTGGTGGTGCTGCTGGTTGTGGTGGTGCTGGTGATGGTGGTGCTGGTGCTGGTGGAGGTGGTGATGGTGCTGGTGGTGGTGATGGTGGTGGTGGTAGTGGTGCTGGTGGTGATGGTGGTGGCAGTGCTGGTGTTGCTGGTGGTGATGGTGGTGATGGTGGTGGTGGTGGTGGTGATGGTGGTGGATCTGGGGTAAATTTGAGGTGATTGCATAGTTGTCCACAGAAATATTTCAATTGTAGAGGCAAATGGAGGCACGGAATAACTAATACCTGTAAATATATTTTAAAGATGTTAAATTTTAAAAGATAGAAATCAGTAAATCTTTTCTGAAGTTTTGTTTTTTAGATAGAGGAGATGCTTAATCATTTCCAAACATATTGGTATTGATTGCATGCTAATTATGGTAATGTTTGTTTATGATTTGAATTATGAAAAATTATTTGCACAGTAATATTAAAATAAATGTTATATTTTGTCAACAAATTTCCCTTTTTTTTAATTATCAATCTCATTTCTAGTTTTATTATGTGTCTATATTTAATTGGCCAATGAGCTTGTGGGCTGCATTTAAAATGAAATGCATATCTAAATAATATATTGGTATATATTATTTAAAATAAATAATTTTGAAATGTATAAATGACATCCCAAGTGCTCAAACTGTCCCCAAGTTTTTTATTTGAATAATAAGTTTGTGAGGAGGTCGTGTCACCACTTGGCCAGCACTGAAGTAGGAGAATGAAACGATTCCTTAAACATCAAAAGGGGCTTAAAATCACACTCACCTTCTGCAAACTGCTCATCTTTTACTAATTCCAGTATCTTGCACGCATTTGAGGACTCAATAATTTCTCAAATAATTCCTGAATATGTAAATATTGAAAAGTCACTTGTCATATAGTTGCAGTTGTGCAACAAGAATACAACTAAAACTTTTTGTTTCATACATATTTTTTTTTTTACCTTGTGATGAAATAGTTGCCTGTTTATTTGAGCTAGGATGCTAGAGAACTACATGGACTGGAGACCCAATATTTAGGTTTATGTTTATGAAACATTTTCCTTGTACAACTAAATTAGTTCTGTATTTCTTAAATTTCCACAAAATACATAGTAGGGAAAACATGAATCTATTCTGGACAGGATGTAGACAAGACAACATCTCTATACAACGTATTATAAATAGGAGACTGTAACATCATAGATTTATGGGTTAATGCAGCAACTCAAAAAAGTGATTGAACCACCATATGAAATTAACTTATATTGAGAAAATAACTCCAAAAATTGCTTAACATTTAAAATACTTTTCAGAAGTCTCAATGTTTTAGTTTAATTTTTACTTGTCTGTGGGAATAAAAGCAAAGAAATAGAAATAGCTGAAATTGAATGATGAAGATAAAGACTCTAGTACATATGATATTCATAATCTCCAGAAAGGCATTATGTGGGCAAGTTTACATCTCATGCTATGGTCTGTGCCCAATCTCATTTATTGCCACCTGTTAGCTTTAAGGCATCTTAGAAGACAGTAAGTTAGAAATGTTGTGTCAGTAAACATGGGTGAAGCCATCATTTATTCTGTCTCCCATTGTCAGCTAGACTATTTGATTTGTTCTAGAGGTGTCCCTCTCAGGTGTCCTGACACTTGTCCATCGGTACTCAAATAATTGATGTAAGTCTTGGCATGCATATCTGCTCCAACGCCCCAGCATTATTACCCAACTGTGCACCACATTGAACTTAATTTAATTTTTTTTGAAATGTTGCAGATTTTAAACAGGTCAGTTTCCCAAGCGGAAAATTAGGATAAAGGGATTTATTTGACAATACAATGCAATAAAATGTATTTATTTATAAAATGGTGCAAATTTATGGACTTGACTACATGGCTCCCGTAGGAAATCTTGTGAGTGAACATTACATGGTAACTATTACATTCCTCCCGCAGCAAACCTGATGCTACTTATGACCTGTTCACTGCTGTATGGGAGATTCTTATCTAAAGTGTGATTATATGGCTCCTATAAGGGTTTACTGTCAGTCTTAAGTGTAATCGTAAGGCTCCTCAAGTGTTCGCAGTGAAGCAAATCCTTAACTGTAAACTCAACCTCTGCTCTAGCTCTTACAAGAACACTTGCAAAACACTTAAGGAGCTTCAAGTGTCCCGGTGGGAGAAAAATACCCTAGCATTTTTCAGAACTCTAATTAAAAGAAAGCAAAGCTTATGCATCCTAAAGCTCACAAGAAGTATTTGTAGTTTTATTTGAAGTATTATGTGAACCTTGCTCTATTGTAATGGAAATGTCTTCAATGTTGTATGCTTACCCTCATTTGTATTATTTCCTCCATACTATCAGCCTTATTAAATTGCGATTCAGTAAATTTAGAAGGGCTCTATTTAAGCACACAACATAT
Organism: Discoglossus pictus; assembly: GCA_027410445.1. Lineage (NCBI taxonomy): Eukaryota > Metazoa > Chordata > Amphibia > Anura > Alytidae > Discoglossus > Discoglossus pictus. The sequence goes on from CM050169.1 coordinate 234,002,726, forward strand.
TTTTTTTACAGAAGCTTTGAGTTAGTGATCTTCTATCCAGAAGCAAGTTCTTCACTAACTAAAAACTTCTGTAAAAAAATATGGTGTGTGCTTAAATAGAGCCCTTCTAAATTTACTGAATCGCAATTTAATAAGGCTGTATATATCATCCTCCCTCTTGTAACACTAGTCGTCATTTCAATACTTTTGTTAACCTTGTACTGAATATTTTCCTTTATTTCTTTGTAATAAGCTATTTCTTTATCTGTTGCCATGACAGGATGTGTATAATATTTTCGCCTGGCACACAATATCATAGTCTTGTTAATTTGTTATTGTTCTGACTGTTTTTAGGTGTGAGATTATGCATCTCCTTAGTATGTAAGTGTAATTTAGTTTTTGGGGTATTTCAATTCTCTGTAATGTAATATGGTTCAGACAACTCAGAATATTTGACTGTGAAAGGTCTCCATGTACAGGATGCAATAAGAAATGTCCCACGTAATATTTAACGCTGTGATGGCATTGTAATATATGAATGGTTTCTTTTTTGTTGTGAGGAGTGTTACAGTCCCACCTAGTATTTGTTGCTACTGGACAAAGGCGCACAAATCTCATTGTAGTGAAATGCAGTAGTATTATGGTATTTTTTATATTCCAATATTACATTTAATTTTATTATTTATGCATTCAGCTTTAGCTTCCATTTTGTACTCCAGTCTGTGTTTACCTGTTCTAGAACATATAGAAAATATAAATATCATACAATGTATTTTAAAATGTAAATTCAGTCCTAAATGAGATGTATACCCTCATTTCACGAAATGTTAATCAGATACATATGTTTTGGATGGATAAAAATAATCCCATTATGTAATATCTGTTCCTGTCCAAATCATCCGTCTGTTGGCCATGTGTGCACACAGAGACAAGAATTTACACCAACACAGAGTTCTGGTATAAAACTTCTTGTATTCTTCCCAACGAACGAACCAACGAGCGAACCCCCCCAATACAACATAGCAACTTATATAATATTAAGTTGATCAGATATAAGAATCGTACGACGCATTGTTAGACAGTTAGTGAGTTATTGATTGGTTGACAAGGTAGGAAGGGTCCTTCCATATTTGGTCTCGGATGTTGATGTCATTATGGTCAGTTTATGTGAAGCTTCTGATTGGCTCTGGAAGGTGGCGGGGCTCATATCCTTATTTGGTCACGGATATGAATGTCATCTGGGAGCTCCCGGATATGATTCAGTAGCCATCTTATGACTCCCAGGATACAGTTCAGTCGCCATCTTATGACTCCCAGGATACACTTCAGTAGCCATCTTATGACTCCCAGGGTACAGCTCAGTAGCCATCTTAGGACTCTCAGGAAATAAAGAATAAAAGCAATTAGTGCCTTATCTTTATGATATATTGTAAGGAAAGGAATGCAGCATGGGCATAATATACATTTTCATGAATTTCGTCCACAACAGTCCCCCCTAAAATGCTATATTATGATACATACTAGATTTATATTCTATTCTTGTAGATATGACAGGTTAGATGTATTATATCTTCCTCTTCTAGAGAGTACTACAAAAATGTCTGAGTAAAGATATAGGTTTCTTCTTAGTAAAACGTATTAATTAAGGTATAAAGTCATATAAACAGCATATAAACAGTAACAGTCCCCCCTAGAGACTATGTGTACAACTGTCCCTGTGGGCGAGGTGTATGAATGTAAGAAAGCCCTAGCACATCTGCACCAATGAACGCCCGTTCTTCTTTGTACGTTAGAGTTGCCATGGCTTGTCCATGACCCCTCTTGCCACTGTCATAGGCGAGTCAGATGCTATCCCTGACCCCTTGTTTCAGGAACATGTGGGACAAGGGGTTTATGTAGAACTTTCATTTCTAGACATAATAGACCGTAACATCTTATGTGACTCCTTACAGTCATCTTCATAAATTTCTTGGTGCACAAAGGTTGGTGTGACTCCAGTAACTGACTTCTTTAAATATGTTCGGACACAGGGGATAATACAACAGGTAACAAATGCAAGAATTATCAGTATTGAAAGAAAGACAATTCCAACCTGTGACAATACCTTCTGCCAGTTATTCATCCACCCAAACCATTTATCCCAATAGTCTGTGGTTCCAGAATTCTCCTTCAATTCTTGTGCCAAGTTGTTTATTTCTTTAATGGCTAAAGTAATCTTACCGTTTGGACCCATATTATCAGGTATGTATGTGCAGCAGTTGGCAGCGTCGGGGAGCATTTTACACCCCCCTTTTTAGCAAGGATCATGTCTAGTGCCATTCTATTCTGGAAGGCCATGTGTGATGTGGCCTTCAATTGTTTTTCAACTCCTTGCAGAGCATGTCTTGTGTAATCCACAAACCTTTGCTGTTTCTAATTTATATAATTGATTCAAGCAACATTTTTATTTACACCAATCATTGGTATCAGTGATTCAAATCCTGCTGCTATCTGGTTTCGGGCCTTAAACTCATCAGGCACCCCCCTTGGGACTCTAATAGAGTCCATGTACACATGGGGGTCAAAGCTACCTTGTGGGGAAGACACCTTTCTTTTGTGTCTAGATGTTGTCAGTAGGGTGTGTGGTGAGGTATCAGTTTGTATGGGCACTATGTGCACTGGCATTATGACCTTTATCAGGGTACACTTACCATACCAGATACCCTCTAGTCTCGATCTGAGCTTCATGTCCCCACATATCCAATATATGTCTCCCAATGTTTGTGTCTGCTCTGTAAACTGTGAAGCCAATACAATATATAATGCAGAACTCTTGCTTAAACCTCTTTAGGTTTTTCCCTTGAGGTGTACTCCTTGTATAGCATGTGTAATTACCTGGGTATATGGTTATACCTTCACCTGGATGTAGATTGTCAGTTATAATGGGATACCTGTTCTCCCATTGTTCACAATTTAGATCTTTTAGTCTGGGTAGTTTTATAAAGACTTAAGAAACACTTTTCTTCCTTCATAGTTACCATAAGTGGAACAGTGCCTAGGTGAGGTCTGGCACTTGCACAAACATAACAATTAGTCTTATTATGTGACTCTATGTTATATTTCATTCATTCCAGCCATAAGTTGAGGTCTGTGAACCCAATTTCATTTGTTAGGGTTCCTTCGTACGTAGGTTCACTGATATCAGTCGTTTGGGGTAATGCCTGAGTGTGTTGTACTTGCATTAGTCCTTCTGATATGAATGGTGCATTTAGATCTCTGAGCATAAATTTACCAATCCGTCCTTTTGCTTTTCCTCTAACCCAGCCACCCATTAGGTATGTACCTGCGTCTGTGGGTCTGGGCCACCCATTAGGTATGTACCTGTGTCTGTGGGTCTGGGCCACCCATAGGTATGTACCTGTGTCTGTGGGTCTGGGGTTCTTGATAGTCAGAGTAAGTCGCATGTTAGCTCCAGTCTTGCCATTTGGCGAGCATTTCCCTGGCTTTATTAGAGTCATACGTTCAAGTGAAGGGCTTCCACTCAAATCTGTTCTATCTGAGGCACTCTGTGGTCTGTAGCCCCAAGCTGTCCCAGTGTTCCATCCTACAGCTTCCCAATGACTACAATCTTTTCCCCAAGTCTGGTCTGTAACACATATGTATATAGATGTGCTGAGAGTGTCGTTGTACAAGTTACATTGTTGAGTCACGCTTAGCTGTTGGCAACATACAACATGACAATAATCAAAGGACAATGTGATCATATGTGTTTTAGATGGATTGTACCAAAATGTAATACCATCTTTCTTCTCATTAATGAATGCAGAAGGTTCTAGTTTAGTTAAGAACAGACAGGAAAGGATATGTGTTATGATCATCATAACGTTGGTTGCTATGGGTCTGGTACTGAAACTTTATTTTTGCAATGAGATGTGTGGATCCAAGTAGGCCGTCCTTCAAGTTTAACTGACGGTGCAGCAATTAGAAGAACTTGAAAGGGACCATCATATCTGGATTCCAGAGGATTCTTTCTCACAAATCTTTTGACCAGGACCCAATCTCCAGGAAGTAGTTGATGAGTACCAGTGTCTACTTCCGGATCTGGAATAGAAGAAAACACTTGTGCATGTATTTTAGTCAGTGCTTGAGATAAAGCAATCACATAATCAACAAATACATCAGATTTAAATTTCAATTGCTGAGGATAATAACACCCTAATCTAGGAGCAGATCCAAATAGGATCTCGTGAGGGGACAGAGAAAACTTCTCTCCAGGGGTGTACCCCACACTTAACAGTACTATAGGGAGACTTTCTGGCCATGAGATACCAGTTTCTTGTGCTATTTAAGCTACTGGTTTTAACTTCACCATAACTGGTGAAACCCTAAGGTGTCCAACTTTGTTACAAATAAAACACTTTATTGTTCTTGTTGGCTCTGTCTCCTCCTGCTCAGAAGACACCATAATGTGTGTAGACTCCTTATTACCTTGTGAGAACTCAAGTCAAGTTTTTTTTTTTTCTGGTATAAAACAAAGTCTCTAATGGCAGCACCTTGTATTCAGGATGAGATGTTAATAAATCTTTCCTTTTAATAAAGATTAATATTACCAAGGAGTAGTGGATACAGGGCACTGACTCCAGCAGCGGTGGTATAGTAGATGTTGTTTACCTTTAAGATGGGGTATAGGGGCGTGTCATAGTTCTAAAAGGGGGTTGGTCCTAAAGTTATAGTCCACTCCCATTTTTCTAAGTTGGGAGCCATGATGGGGCGGTGGCTGTGTGTTAAGAGTTTCATTCCACAAACCACTATCTTGTAGCAAACTTTTGGTTCCCACCCAGAACCAGCCACCATTCTTCTGCCTGCAACCTCCCTTCTTCTCATTTCCCCACAATGATACAGACAAACATTTTTTCACATAAAAAAACCTAACACACACACAGAGAAGGGTGGGATGAGAAAAGGGGAGTGGTCTGCTTAACTGTTTAATTGTGAGAAGGGGTTGGCCAAACCCCTAACACGTCTTTTCAAAATGCAGACCAATCACCTCACTCTCCAAAGAGTAAAATATTGAGTTACAAACACACAGAAACTTCAGACAAAATATTTCAAAAGAATACACGCATATACATAAATATATACACATACTCACAAGTACATAGAAATATGCAAACTGTTACATGCAATGTATTCAAAAAAATAATCTCCCATTACATTGCAGAATTTATGGAGATTATTTCTTGGTTCAATAATCCGAAAACCCAACATACCTGTCTAAGATGTGTTCATTGACACCTCTGATGATTGTTACGTTGTTGTGTTTGTTACACAACCAATTCTCAGTCTGCATCATATATATACTGTACGTTTAAAATCCTAAGGTACTGTTTCCTTTGAGATACCTATTCGAGGTGCGGTCTCAAAATGTAACTCCGTGTATATATCTTGAACTATTTTCTTTTTTTTTTTTTTTTTTTTTTTTTTTTCAATCTCCTCCCAGGACACACCTATTTTCACACAAACATTATTTCTTGTAAGCAAAATCTAACAACATCATGAAAACATGAACAGAAACATGACATTCACTTACTGTACAAAATTCATACGACCTTAAGTATTTGCATAGAAAGAATAACTAAGCATGAAAACATGAACAGAAACATGACATTCACTTACTGTACAAAATTCATACGACCTTAAGTATTTGCATAGAAAGAATAACTAAGCATGAAAACATGAACAGAAACATGACATTCACTTACTGTACAAAATTCATACGACCTTAAGTATTTGCATAGAAAGAATAACTAAGCATGAAAACATGAACAGAAACATGACATTCACTTACTGTACAAAATTCATACGACCTTAAGTATTTGCATAGAAAGAATAACTAAGCATGAAAACATGAACAGAAACATGACATTCACTTACTGTACAAAATTCATATGACCTTAAGTATTTGCATAGAAAGAATAACTAAGCATGAAAACATGAACAGAAACATGACATTCACTTACTGTACAAAATTCATACGACCTTAAGTATTTGCATAGAAAGAATAACTAAGCATGAAAACATGAACAGAAACATGACATTCACTTACTGTACAAAATTCATACAACCTTAAGAGAATTAACGGGATGGGAGGAGGGAGGAATTTCTTTTCACAGACTGATTCAAGGTCAAAGCTTACAAACAGCTACACAGAAATCAGCTTTCAGCTTCAGCTTCATTAAAACATGCATCACAACCAGCAATTACAGATCACAGTAATATTTATCAATTTCTGCAGAACATTTCTGACTCTTAAAACATTGCAGTTCAAAATCTCACACCGTCGTGTGTTAAAATTGACGCCTTCAGAGAATTATCATGTTATCCGGACACAATAAATCGGTCCCTGAAGTCTGCATCCCACATACATGCTCTTACACCTTAAGTGTGTGTGATAGATATCTCCCGGGTTCATCACGTTACCAAGGCACGAACATAATGAACCCAAAGAGATACTCGGCTATCCACCATGCATAGACCCTCCTAAAGAAAGGTATGCATATGTACGTCTGTACGTACGGCTATTTCAGGGCTATAGTGTTATTCGGACACTACCCAATTCGTCCCTGAAACCTGCTGCAAGCAAACATGTATGTCTTTAAACACAATATCTAAGAAATCTCTAAACCCACACTCTCAACAGTCATACACAGGCAACAGATATTATTCAGTACAGATATTTCTTCAAGGTAGACCCTGGGCAAGCAATTTATCTGTACTTTTGGTGCCTTCAGTAGCAGCCCAAGACAAAGTGGCAGATCTATAGCAGCACTATTCATATATATGCAAGGTTTTAAAAAACATTAAACCTTACCATATATCTGAGTTGAGTTGATCAGGCTCCTTTATGCCACGACAGATCGTCCCAAAGTCTTCCTTGTCTGCTATCTGTTGGTCACAACCCAGGGCCCCACGTTGGGCGCCAATTGTTTTGGATGGATAAAAATAATCCCATTATGTAATATCTGTTCCTGTCCAAATCATCCGTCTGTTGGCCATGTGTGCACACTGAGACAAGAATTTACACCAACACAGAGTTCTGGTATAAAACTTCTTGTATTCTTCCCAACGAACGAACCAACGAGCGAACCCCCCCAATACAACATAGCAACTTATATAATATTAAGTTGATCAGATATAAGAATCGTACGACGCATTGTTAGACAGTTAGTGAGTTATTGATTGGTTGACAAGGTAGGAAGGGTCCTTCCATATTTGGCCCCGGATGTTGATGTCATTATGGTCAGTTTATGTGAAGCTTCTGATTGGCTCTGGAAGGTGGCGGGGCTCATATCCTTATTTGGTCACGGATATGAATGTCATCTGGGAGCTCCCGGATATGATTCAGTAGCCATCTTATGACTCCCAGGATACAGTTCAGTCGCCATCTTATGACTCCCAGGATACACTTCAGTAGCCATCTTATGACTCCCAGGGTACAGCTCAGTAGCCATCTTAGGACTCTCAGGAAATAAAGAATAAAAGCAATTAGTGCCTTATCTTTATGATATATTGTAAGGAAAGGAATGCAGCATGGGCATAATATACATTTTCATGAATTTCGTCCACAACACATATGGCTAATCCAAGAGTACTTAAATTCTTGGGTATTGATGTTGTGCCCCTAAACATTAGAAGAGGGGACATGGATATTAAATTATTAAGGAAAGAAGCAAGATGAATCTTTAATTTAAAATCACAAGTACCAACAGGATTTAATAAATATTTCTCTTTTCTCCTATATTTCTCCTATTTTTCATTTATATAAACATTGTCCATATGAGACTGCGTTTCTTTTTCAGAGTGGGTGTGCTTTTATATGATAGATAATCTATAAAAGTTGTTAAAATATTAGGGATTAGTTTCCATGAAGTCATAATCAAAGAGTTCTAGATCCCTTCTAGGTAGAAGGACAGCTAATATATGTTTATGTGTTTACATTTAATTTGACATGAGTTTTTGAAATGATTTGTATTATTTTAATGTTGCTACATAAAATCACCTGCAAGACCTTTTTCCCTAACATTGATCCCGTATTCAGTGCGTTTCACTCACAATATTACATATTCCACCCATCTATAAACCAAGTAATATTGAGGGGACTGGATTCCATTTCCCTCCCAAAGTTACAACAATCAATGCAATAATATGGATTCTGTGCCATAGTAGCCAATAGATAATGGCAGGGAGATTGAGTGAAACAGAGGGAAGGAGAGGGAGGGAGAGAGGGAGTGAAGGAGTGAGGCATTAAAGTGGTAGTTCTTGGGGGAGGTGAGGTAAAGGGAGGGAGGAATTTGTTCATAGTCAGAGATACTATTAGCTCTGGCTCAAATGGAAGGGGGCTTCACCCTGGGCTGGTGTGGTAGAGAGGGACAGGCTTCAGGGACAGACCAGGGATGTCCAGGTATCCCTCCACAGTCCGGAGGATGAAACTGGAGGCAAGCACACGGCACAATGGGATGGAGGTACTCCTCAATGCTATACATGCCAATGGCTAATGTTGCTATCTTTACGGAGGGAGGGAAGTTAGGCCTGGGCCCAGGTCTCAGGCCTAGAAGGAGTTAGCAGCTGTAGTTACTGGGCTTTGTTTTGCGGATATGGATGAGGGAAATGTAAGGCATCTTTATGATCACAGCAGTGGCGTAGCTAGAGCTTTTGCTGCTCGGACACACACTGACTCACAGACACTCACTTACAGACACACACACTCACACAGATACACACTGACACACACTGACAGACACACACTCACTCACAGATGCACACACTCACAGACACACACACTCAAACACACACACACACACTCTCAGACACACACACAAAGAGACACACTCACACAGACACAAATTAACACAAACACAAACTCACACAGACACAGTCACACAGACACACTCAGATGCACACTCACAGACACACACTCACTCACACACACTCACAGACAAACACACTCACAGACACATACACACACACACACTCACATAGACACACACACTCACTCATAGTCACACACACTCAAACACACAGAGACACACACTGACACAGAGGCACACACTCACAGACTTAAGCACACACTCACACACAGAGACACACACTCACACAGACAAACTTGCATGAGTGGCAACTGACACGTTCTTGCCACAACTGGTGCCGCCCCCAAGGAGGTTACGCCCGGGGCAGTCCGCCCCCCCCCCCCCAGCTGCCCCCTTCCTATGCCAGTGGATCACGGCCACGCCACATTCAGGAGGAGGATGGAAGAGGAGGCTAGAGCAGTTAGTGCTCCAAGTGGTGGCCCCAAAGTGATTGTACAGTACAATGAGTGAGAGCAGTTGCCCAAGGTGATAATGGCTACAGGAACCAACCCTGGTGCATCATGCCTGGCGGACACACCCGATCCAGCCTCCTTGACAGGTGAATATCATATACACCAATATATCCCCACATATACACCACACACATATACATAACACTAATCCATGGAAATGTTGCCCACCAATGAGAGTGTATCATCTATCCCTCCTCAAATCCAGCAATCTTAGTTATTACATGTTGGTGGGCAGCATCATATGTGTGATAAATAGGCACAACAGAAACATACAGTATATGTGAAATCAGTGTGCCCAGTTGGACCGTATGCAGATACAGACTCTGTAGGGATGGATGTACAGTGTAGTGTACAAGCCTATCAGGGGAGAATTCTCAGCAGCATGTTTACAACTATTGTTGAAAGATGATCACTGATTGGTTAGTATGACACAATGAGCAGCAAGTTATGCAGAGTATGTATATGCATGTGGGCACACCACGGCACAAATCAAGATGTTTTTATGAGCAAATGACAACTAATCTCCTAATACAAATAAAAATTCACATCTAATGATAGCTCTACACAATAGCAAATAAGTGAACCATCCAGGTTCAAGGCAACAGGATGCCAGATAGGAAAACACAGCAATCGAATGATCATACAATGGTATTAACTCATCATATACCATTCTTGTCTTATTTCAGCTGGCAGGAGGTCTAGGTCCACTACGGACAAAGAGGCAGGGGCGTCTGCTCAGCCTGAGATGTTGCTGCCAGTCTGAGTAGTGGCATGGGGTTAATTTGTAGGCCCCATGTGGATTGGGCGTGAGTGGAGAAGGGGGATTAATTTTAACCAGCATGAGGAAAGGTGAGGAAAATGTATGCAAAAAGAGTAGAGGTGCTCATCTGAAAACGAAAAATACCTCTGGTTACCTACTCAGAGAGCAGCCTCTTTTAGCTCACTTGTGCCCTTGACAGGGAGGAATATTCTGTAGTATATCAGTCTGGTCTCACCGTGCATTACTGACAAGGCCCACAGAGGCTGAAACTACGGGCCCCTCTAAAGCGACTTGGTTCTCCCTTTTATGTAAGAATATCCCCTTGACAAGGGGGAAGTAGGAGACAGACTTAGGTCTAGAATGGGAGACCAATAAATAGACAGAATCCTGTTCTTATTTGTTAAGGGGTTCCCTTAGCTACAATCTCCAGGAAACTTCTATAAAAGTTCTACAGAGAGCATACTACATTCCATCTAGACTCCGTAAAATGAAACCCCAGGAAAGTAGCTACTGCTTTAGGGACTGTCAGACCAAAGACATCTTTATCCATATCTAGTGGATTTGCCCAATCACTCAAAATGTTTGGAGAAAAACAACGCAACTGGCCTACAAACTATTTAATACCCCAATCCTCCCCTCGATTAAAACCTGCCTCTTAGGTATTCATCTAACTACCTCTGAGATTAAGCTCTCTCAGTTTATCGCCTCAGCTACTAAAGTCATATAGCCAAGAGCTGGAAATCCGTGTCACTTAATTTTCGGGAAGTCATTCTCAAGGTTAACTTCATACTACATAATAAATGAAAGGTTATCACACATTTTATTGGACTCTTATCCCATTTTCTTAAAGAAAATGGGAACTGTGGTTAATATCCACAAATAGTATCTCCCTAAAATAGTCAATTCCCCTCTATTTGCTTTCCCCTTTAGTGAGGAGATGGGAGTCAGGGGGGTCCTCGGTTCCGGCGCTGGCCCTAGGGACAGAGACTGAGGGTAAGCCAAATGTTTAAATTGCTTTTTTTGTTGCCCTATTTAACCTAACATCTTTACAAGAAGACATTTGAAAAACAATCTAATCTCAATCTGCTCCAATTATAAAGAATAATACTAAAAAATACTTATTTGTTTGGTATTTATTACCACGGGTTATACAAGATGAGATTGGACATAGTCCTGTGTGCTGGAAAGGTTGTAACATAGAAGAATCAAAGACTTCACTAGTGGTTGTCCTGCCCAAAGACCCAATCCTATTGGACCCTAATTAATACTCTAACAACAACATCTTTGCAAACTCCCAACAATTTAAACCATGGTTCTGTCTTTTTTCAAGACCTTGGGGCCAATATAAAGGGAAACAAAACACATTAGTTGCACAGATTAACCGTATAGCTAGATGAGATTTAACAAAAACTTTGGAAACTCCACAGTTTACAAACTTAAAAATGGTCATTGCCAAAATAAGGGTCTGTGGTGAGATGTAGAAACTGACAGTTGGGATGTAGGGTATGTTAACTTATTAGAAGCCAAAAGGGTGCCATGGTTCAATAACTCAAATTTATTTAGGTGATATTGTTACATTATGTGCAACAGATAATGTTGTTACAAAAGTGATTGTATAATTATATTTAATGCATGTTTAATCCCTTTAATTGTTTCACAGATGTCTTATGAAATACATAGGTGAAAGCAAATGTATATAAAATGTTTATTGCACCTCAATAATAAGTCTTGTAACCTTCTGATATCCCCTTACCTTTCCCTTTTTCTGTTCCTCCCAAATTTGCTTTTGAAATTTATATGCTGAAATATAAAATAAAACTGAACAATAAAGAGTTCAAATGAAATGTATTTAACTCCTTAAAGAGATATATAATTTACATATAAAAAAATCAAGGTATAGGTTAATAAGAACTCAACAAATTAAGGACATTCTTTAACTAACCAAGGTGCTTAGATAATGTGAAGTAAAATGAATAATTATGTAATAATGTTCTAAATGAGAACCATTATGGTATTTAAATTATGAAAAATGTTCAAAACAAGCCACTAGAACAAAAACATGGAAGAATGGAGCTGAATAGATTATAGTTGAAGTTCAAAGTTTTACCTATTGCATTTTATGGCGGTTGTGTAGATTTTTTCAAGTGTTTTTTTTTTGCGAGAATGACAGAGAAAAGGTATATATTAGTGTAGTACATAACCCAACTGCATGAAGCCAATGTGCCCTCGAGACTAAAATGATCAGGGTGCGGCTGCTTTATGTACTTCCAGGAAAACAATGAACATAACCAAGAAATGGAAGCAGGTGTATAATATTGATTGTAATTTTTTATTAATTGATTTAGCCATTGTGTGAAACAGATTATTTGCTCAGTCCCATCATCTCATAGTCAGGTAAACAATATCAGTGTACCTTAATGGCACCCGAAACTTTGTTGATTTTAACACCTCATACTTAGACAATATATAAATATCTGCAGAGTAAGAATCAGTCTGTGTATAATCCTGAGACCAGAGAAGAGTGGAGATAGATTGATCTATTTCTCCCTGAACATGAAGTTTCTTATTTTCTGTTTGTGCTCACTTTCTGGTTGCAGCATTATAGGTAAGTTATCTTTTTCTTGCTTACAGTACTTTTTCTCACTGAACAAGATTTGAAGTTTTATGCTTTCTTGAATTGAACTATAAACTATGTTGATAATAAAATGAAGGTCTTTATTTATAAAATTACACTATTCATAGACAATACTAACACAGTAAACTCCATGTAACTTGAATATTATTGACCTTCTAGAATCATATATATCCAGCATAGTGATGTCCCGAACAGTTCGCCGGAGAACTATTCGCGCCGATTTTCGCATGTTCGCGTCCGCCACGAACGGCGAACACATGCGCTTTTCAGTTCGCCCCCTATACTTTATCATTGAGGAATCTTTGAACATCATTTATTTTATTTTATAATTTTGTTTGTGTAATCTATGCCTGCCTGCCAGCGTGTGTGTGTAACAGGCTAACACCTAAAAGCTTATATTGTGCTTATTTTCACTACTCATACCTGGTGGTGTAACATACATTGAAAACAACCATTTTTTTCCTGTAATCTAATTTCAGTTGCCTGCCTGTGTCAGGCTCACAGCTTATATTGTGCTCAGTGACATAAAACAACACTTTTTTGACTGTAATAGATTGAATAGCAATTGCCTGCCTACTGGCGTGTGTGTGACGCCTATTGCATCTACTCTGCCAACTTTTGCCAGTGCACAGTGATACATCATATCTGGTGCAACCGTAGTGTACAGTGACATAAAACAACACCTTTTTGACTGTAATCGATTGAATATCAGTTGCCTGCCTACAGGCGTGTGTGTGAGGCCTACAGCGCCTACTCTGCCAACTTTTGCCAGTGCACAGTGACACTCATATATGGTGGCTTCTTAGATTGCACGCGCAGTGCCCCAAATTTGAAGTAGGAGGTCCGACCAAGCATCTTTTTCCATCTCCCTGTTCCAAAAATCAATGCCATATACACGTCCCCTAATAGTGGATGTAACAGGGATTAAACTGATAGGAATAAATAGTACAACTTAATACACCCCACCTATCTGGTAGCACATTACATTGCATGTGCAGTGCCCCAAATTTGAAGTAGGAGGTCCGACCAAGCATCTTTTTCCATCTCCCTGTTCCAAAAATCCATGCCATATACATGTCCCCTAATAGTGGACGTAACAGGGATTAAACCGATAGGAATAGTACTACTTAACAGTACACACCTTATAATAATGCAGACAGAGGCAACGCAGAGAGAGGAGTCTGAAGAAGAGGAGTCAGAGGAGGAAGGTGGCTTTGAGGAGGTGGAAGACCAAACACAGCACGCGTCCCAGGGGGCTTGTTGTCACCTTTCGGGGACCCTTGGTGGCTGGGTGGAGGAAGAGACCTTCAATGACATTAGTGAGGACAAGGAACAGGACATGGCTAGCTTGGTATCCAACCTTGTGCAAATGGGAAGTTTGCGGTTGTGCAAAGGGACTGTTTGCGGTTGTTTGCGGTGCATTAAACGGGGAGATTGGTCTGTTACTGTGAAGCGGGTGTAAACCTTACACTACCTGATCGATACAACATCATACCTGATGTTTTAAAGCATGTTATTCCAAACAATTTAGGAATGTTAGGTGATGTATGCCCTTTATGGCTTAAAACCAGACTCTGCATCAACTATGTAATTTTCTGTGGGAGTTTTGCCATGGATCCCCCTCCGGCATGCCACAGTCCAGGTGTTAGTCCCCTTGAAATAACTTTCCCATCACTATTGTGGCCAGAAAGAGTCCCTGTGGGTTTTGAAATTCGCCTGCCCATTGAAGTTTATGGCGGTTTGCGTCATCACTAATCCAGCATAGAAGCCAGACAATACCAAATGCTAACAATGCGCCAATATATTTTCAGTGTAACTATATATACGATATCTTTGCATATTCAAAAAGTTGATGTCAGTAAAAATGTATCATCTTAGATTTGATATTGTTCCAAGCACTAGATGCTACTTTGAGTTTACAATGTGCCTCAATAAATCCGATGATTAGATGACTTTGTTATAAAAAATAGTATAGATAATGTTTTCTAATTGAATTGTAAAATTTGATAAACAACAACTGCTACAAATGTGTGGGAATAAATCTTTAACCAGTTACAAGTTTTTTTTTCTGGGAAAATAACTAATTCTATGTTTATTTATCAACAATTATGTTTAAAAAATATTTTCTTCTTCAGCTGATGGCACTTTTTGCTTCTCCTGTAACCAACGACACAATGGGACCTGCAAAGAACAAAAGATTTCCTGTCCTAAGGACTCCAAGTGTATTACAGTCTCTGAAACTGTTAAGCAAAGTAAGTGTTAAACGTTTAATGTATTAAAGTGTGGTCGGAGAGGAGATAAGGGGGAGGTCCTGGGAAGTGCGGGCAGAGAGGAGATAAGGGGGAGGTCCTGGGAAGTGTGGGCAGAGAGGAGATAAAGGGGAGGTCCTGGGAAGCATGGGCAGAGAAGAGATAAGGGGGAGGACCTGGGAAGTGCGGGCTAAAAGGAGATAAGGAAGAGGTAAGAAAACTCAAGAAAATATGATGCCAGTTAAAATGTTTATCATGATTTTATTTTCATTTGTCAATGTAAAAGCATAACCAATTTCAGTATGTGCTACACAAAAAGATACCCAACACCTAACAGGTTATAGTAATCAAAATGTTGTATAGTAGGGGATTGATGGTAAGGTGAATTGAAACACAAAAGGCCAAAAGAAAAGAAAATACCCTTAATAACCAAAAAACACCTAACATAAACAGGATATTTATGTCAGTATAGATATAAAATTCCCACCTTCATATATATCACTATTTATGTGGGTTTTTTTTTGTTCTTTTTAAGGGGGTACTTTTTTTTCTTTTGGCTTATCCTCTCAACAAGGCTTAAAGTGCATGTAAGAAAATGCAACAGAAGAGTAACCAATCTCATAATGACAAACTCACATATGATGAGACCCTTTGCATGAACAACATCAATGTTTTCTTCACTGTGTTTTTCTACAAACGCTCCCATGGTATGACCACGATGGTGGACATACCAAGGTCTACATAAAGTGACAACGTTTCGGAAGCTTGGTTGACTAACATCAGTCTTGAAAGTCCAGAATCACACCATATTTTTTAGGATACCAGGTTAACAAATCAACAATATTGACATCTCTTACATCAACTTTATGTTTTTCTTTCACAGATGGAACTAATCAATATTCATTTCGCAAAGGCTGTGCCGGCGACTTCCCCTGTGATTCACGTATCTATGTTTCTGCAAGTGGGGTATATTTTGCACAGAACATAGAATGCTGCTCCGGGAATTGCTGCAATGCCGGGAAGTTTAATGGTACGTGAGCTGGCGATGATCACATATACATCAGTAAAAAACTACTGAAGAGACATCTGTATTACATACTTTTTTTTTTAAAACTTGACTTCACAGTTCAAAATAATTTCAGCCTTTCATTTAAAACTATTGTTATCATCTTTTCTCTTAATGATGACATTTTGTTTTTGTTTTTATAAGGATTAGAAACTTGAGGAGTGGAAGGAACTGTTCTTTTAGATGTGATCTCTATTCATTTTTGTTATTATTAAAAACATCCTTTAAATAAAGATAGAGTAAAGACATAATAAGGAATTTACTGATGATCGCATTTGGTCTGAACAGAGAAAACCCCAAGACAAGGGTATCTCTAAAGGGGTTAAAACATTTAAAAACAGCCAATATTACTGGGTACTGCCCATGTGTCAGTGTACACACATGCATACATTTTGTTTGTGCATTTAGAAAAAGGAAGGATTAGTATTTTTTTTTGTATTGTTAGAATTTTCACCTATTGACCAACCATTTTTTTTGTACAAGTAGGATTGCTAAAGTCAACATAAATCAATATTCCACTTTATAACATTTTCTATATTCGTATATTATTAATATAAACGGATAATATAACTTACTGATGTTCTAGTCTTTCTATTATTTACCATTGGTGCAGCAATTCTCATAGTAACAGACCTCCTATGACAATAAGACCTCCATCTTCCTAATGATCAGTTTTATCTGATACACGGGCCCGCACATTACTGTGTATTTCATTTCCCTGTGAAATGTCACAAATGACAGACCCTCACCAGTCACATTATGTGGGCACATGATATACCTGGGAGCGAGTGCTCATAGGCCCAGGTCACTGATAAATCTGCAGTATTAGTAGGATAGGGGTCTTTGTATAAAAGGATGTCTGTTAATAACAATATGTTTGCTCCTATAGAAATCCTAACGTATGATACTAAATAAAAAGCCTAAAATATGAGTATGTTGGGTTATCCATGTATTCTATTAATGGAACATTGATTACAAGTTTCTGAATCCTGATTTTATGTTATAAGTACAAATATACATACATTTATATATCATTTCTGACATATTTTTTATAAGCACAGTTGATATCACAAGTCTTGTAAGTGCTTTGCTATCATGAGTTTTTATATTACCCCTCTCCTATCACACAGTATTTTACAGATTTACTGTGAAATGTATTCATTTTTGAAAGCCTGTTTGTGAATGTACAGTGGCATCTCTGTTTATAATCTGTACCATAATGTCTCTATTTAATATTCTATACTAGCGACCCCTGAAGACAGTGAGGCCCCCAATGGAAGAAAATGTCCATCCTGCTTTCAACTCAGTTTGGAGGAATGTAATAGCACTGAAGTCAGGATGTGCAGAGGGTCTCAGACTAAATGTTTTAATTACATTGGGAGAGGAAGAAATAAAGGTAAACATGTTCAATTTCTCCAAAAAAAAAGTTTCATCTGTAGGTAGAAAATAGATTTATTATCTACAGTGTATTACTGATTGTTAAAATAAGACATTTTCATTGCAGATGGTGCAGAAACTGACTACAGTGTGAAAACGTGTACATCACCTGACATGTGTGAACTAGGAAGTGGCATTGCACTTGGAAATCATGAAGTATTCCACAAGCATTTCAGTTGTACCTGATGACATGCTCATTTGATGTTGTAGTTCTTGGCACAGTACAGTAATAAAAAGTAATAATTATTGCTCTGTGTTTTGAGTACTGTTTAGTGTTTGAACCCTATCATCATCTGAGAATGGAAATTCTAATATAAACAATATCTCTCCTTGATACTCTAAGAATGTATTTCATATATCTAACAATAGTCAAGAATACTGTTGCAATTAATTTGTATATTTGCAAGTACACTGTTAAACAACTATAGATATGCATTATGACAAAGTAACTCTTCAGAATCCACCTGTCCTCTTAGACAGCTCTCACAATAGCAACACAAAGGCCCAAGTTAAGTTTTATGAATGATTTTAATAAAATAGGATAACAATGTATGTAATAATGACAATACAAATCTACATATACCTGTTAACTGACTTCAAAAAAAAAAACTCTCTGTACCTGGACAGCTTGTCTGCCACATGGGGGAGGGGGGGGCAGCATTCACATATAAAGTCTCTGTTTTGGGAAGAATATTTTCTTATGATTCACTTTTTGTTTGCTTGTAACAATAGGAGCAGGTGTAACGCTGGCCCACCCTTCACTCCAAATACTCCACTACTGATAACCTTAGTATTTGAAGTTTTGTTTACAGCATAGAAAGTCCAAACAATTCTGGTACCTTGTACATTCAGTGTCTCTGTCAGTCTCTTAGTCTTCTGAATCAGCTTCCCTAAGTTGCTGCTTGGAGGTATGTTTACAAACTCCTCTGTGATTACTCTGCTCACATTAAGCTCTCTCTCTCATTGGCCTATTAACTCCTTCTGGTCTGTATTTGGAAAATGGCTTAATTTAGTTTAAGGCTCACATACCTACTCTCTATCATTCTTTCATATCTCAGTCCAGCTTTCTCACATCATATAATAAAAAGCTAACACAAGATTGCATTATACTAGCTATATATATATATATATATATATATATATATATATATATATATATATATATATATTATATATATATATATATATATATATATAGAATCTCACAAAAGTGTGTACACCCCTCACATTTTGTAAATATGTTATTATATATTTTCATATGACAACACTGAAGAAATTACACTCTGCTACAATGTAAAGTAGTAAGTGTACAGCCTGTATACCAGTGTAAATGTGCTGTCCCCTCAAAATAACTCAACACACAGCAATTAATGTCTGAACTGTTGGCAACAAAAGTGAGTACACCCCTAAGTCGAAATTTCCAAATTGGGCCCAAAGTATCAATATTTTGTGTGGCCACCAATACTTTCCAGCACTGCCTTAACCCTCATGGGCATAGAGTTCACCAGAGCTTCACAGGTTGCCACTGGAGTCCTCTTCCACTCCTCCATGATGACATCACAGAGCTGGTGGATGTTAGAGACCTTACACTCCCCCACCTTTCCATTTCAGGATGCCCCACAGAAGCTCAACAGGGTTTAGGTCTGGAGACATGCTTTGCCTTGTGGGCTTAAAAAACTTTTTACGGGTTTAACTCTGCCATTTTTTTCAAGGCTGTTGGGAGGCCGCCAAAAGACACCAATTGAATTGCAAATTAGCTTTTAACCTCACTTCTGGACATTCAAAGATACATTCTGTGTTTGTTCATGTTGCAGATAATTCTCTAAATTCTGCATTAGCAAGATGGAGGTCTTGCTACCAATGGCTGAATCCTTAGTGAGATGAGAGCTTAAATACTAAGGCCCTCATTCAATTGTGATTTTACCAATTGAATAGGGCTCTAAATAAGCACATAATATATATTTTTTAAAGAAGTTTTTAGTTAGTGAAAACCTTGCTTTTGGATAGATGCTTAATAACTAAAAACTTCTTTAAAAAATATATGTGATGTGCTTATTTAGACCCCTATTCAATTGGCAAAATTGCAATTGAATGAGGGCCTAAGTAATACAATAATGCAACTGAGGTTGAGCAATTTTGCCAAGAAGAATTAACACAAATTACAGGATATGTATGTGCAAAAGGTGGTTCCACCAAGTGATGATACTTCAATATTACCACATTGCAAAGCAAGCTGTCCCTGTGTCTGTCTCTCTCCTCTGCTAAACTTCCAAACAATACAGCAATATTACTGCAGCTACTCCTGCAAACATTGAACTCTCTACAAGTACAATTTTCACCTCTTCATATAGATTATTACACTCATTTCTGTGATATATTTAAGCACATAGAGCCTCAATCAATTCGCCGAATTTGAGATTCGAAGGCCCGCAAGTGAGGTTGAAAGCAAATTTGCTATTCAACTGGCGTTTTTTGGGGGGGCTCGTTATGGCCTTGCAAAAGCGGTGGCCGTCAAACTCATAACCTACACCACTCAAAAGCCTTTGATCTGTCACATTCACAGTGCAAAAACCACAAATTGCTATTCCATTGCCCGATTCCCCCAAACTCGCAAAAGTATCCACATTCGTAAACCGCAGATGAAGGACAAAGTCCTACATGTGCTAGAGAGGACCCGCAAGGGCTTTAGAAGCCATTACGTATGCTCCCCGACAGGTCTCCACTGCTCCTAACACCAATTAGGACCACCGCAGGATCCCCACATTAACCCCTTGCTGCAGGGGTCCCAAACTGGACCTACACAGCATTTAAAAATGTAAAATTCCCGCCGCCGGTCTTTAAAGGGCCTGCGGCACACACATTGTTAACCCCATGCCGCAGATAGTAAAATTGATACCCCATGCTGCGGGGTCCACATTGGGACCCCTTGAGGGTCCCCACATTAACCCTTGCTGTAGGGGTCGTGATCGGGTCCCCCGCAGCATTTAAAAATTCAAATTCCCTGCCGTGGGTCCTTAAAGGGCCAGCGGCACAAAAATGTCAAACCCCATTCCACGGGGGTACTGTAAGTACCCCTGCATCACCTAATATTATCCCCCCCATGCTGCAGGGTCCCCATCAGGACCCCCAAATGGTCTTCACATTAACCTTTGCTGCGGGGGTCCCGATTGAAACCCACACAGCATTTTAAAATTTCAAATTTCTCGCCGTGGGTCCTTAAAGGACTTTAAAGGTCCTTAAAGGACCCGCGCTACAAATAAAAATTAGCTCTATCACTCATGAGGGTCTTACAAATGAACCCCCTCTAAGTAATAAACCCCCTCTAACTAATTAACCCCCCCTCTAAGTAATAAACTCCCTCCCACTAATTATGCTATTTATGATTTTACACTTAATCCTTGTTGACACATATTTACAGATTACACATAATTGCAATACACATAATTTAGAACACACATAGAGACATAGAAGCTAGGTCACTCCATACACACACACCCCATCCCATCCCCCACATCCCATCACCCAACAGTTCTTAAATACCCATAATAAACAATTTTTTTATCCCATCATACACATACAGCCAAACTTTGATTGATTTATCCTTATATTATTTTGGGATTATAATGGAGGGAGGAGAGACGAGGGGAGAGGAGTGGAGAGGTGGGGAGGAGGAGAAGAGAAGAGACGAGGAGGAGAGAGAGGAGAGAGAGATGGCCCTGGGGAGTAGTGGGGGAGAGGAGGAGAGGAGTAGAGAAGAGGCGGAGGAGGTTGGGAGTGGGCTGGAAAAGGAGGTGGCAGAGTAGGAGATGGAGAGGAGGAGGAGTTGTGGGAGAAGGAAGAGCAGGAGGAGGAGGAGGTGGTGGAGGAGGAGGAGGAGCAGGAGTTGGTGGAAGTGGAGGAGGAGAATGGAGAGGAGGATGTGGGTGGTTTTAGGGTGGCCCTAGCACCAGGCACACATAGAAGAGTGACAGTGGGGGAGGGACCTGATCCCAGGGGGGGTGGTAGTTTGGGGAGGGCACAGGCCTCAGGGACAGGTCAGGGAGATGAGGATCCCCGTCCACATTCGGGAGGTCAAAAGGCTAAGGGCAAGCACAGGGCCCACAATTACACACACAAGGAGAATGTGGTCCTGCTTGGAGCCATCCATGGCCGCCCCGTTATCCTAGCAGGGGGGAGGAAAGTAAGGCCAGGGCCTAGGGCTCAGTCATGGAAGGAGGTAGCAACTGAGGTTACAGCAGTGAGCACAGCACCAAAGGATGTGAGGTCTATCAAGCAACGTTTTGACATCAGGGCCAAGGTGAAGAGGATGATTGCCAAGGAGGAGAACGTGACTGTGCGCTATAATAAGTGGGAGAGGGTCACCAAGGACCTTCTGAGCCAGGTGCCACTTGAGATTCTAGATTGGGGGCTTACATGTCAGGTAAATATCTCATACATCAACATGCCACCACATGTACATCACACACACTACACATGTACATGATGACCAAAAAGGACACTGACATGTCAGCTCCATAGAATTAACAAGGAATAGATGTATTAAATCCATGAAGGTGACAAATCACTGTCATTCCTGGGCACAAAAACAGTAATCAAGCAATAGAGAGTCCATTTATTGGTGTGCCCACTGCAGCCTATGCAGTTATAGACCCCAGCCAGAATTTAGATAGCATTAGGAGACAAGAACGATTCAGACCAAGAGCCAAAGAATACATCACATATAGCAAATGATAGCTACTCTGAGTTGCAATTAGGAGAATAATCCAGGTTCAATGTATTCTACATCATACTAATAACATATACCTCTCTTTTCTATCTTTCAGCATCAAGGAGGTCTGGGTCCAGTGGCAAGCCAGAGGTGGGCGCTTTGGCTATATAGGAGCAGGATGTGGAAGAGGAACTGGTGGGGGGGGGGGTAGGAGAGAAGAGTATCCGAGGGCCTTGGATCGTCGGAGGAGGATGTAATATGGCTAGTGGGGTAACCATCAGCACCACTGGCCACATTGCCAACATTTGACCCTACTATCCCCCTCCTCCAGACACTGAGCATATCTCTCCAGGGCCCTCCCACTGGAGGGAACATCATCAATAGCCACCACCTCCTCCCTCCACAGCAGTGCGTCGAACTGGCTGCCACCATCACTGGGCCAACCAACACCACCGCCCTTAATGCACCAGCTTGGCCACAGACCCTCCCCACTTGCACACCCCCACCGCCAGCTCCTCACAGGTTACGCCCCAGGTGTCTCCATCCCCAACATCAGGCCAGGCGTTGCAGGTGGAGATGCTGGCCCTCATACAACAGCAGCTAGAGTGTCTATGGGGGATCCAGGCCAGCATCTCCACCTATCATGCAGAGGTCATGCGTAGCCTGGCCAGCCGCAATGGGGAGGAGAGGAGGCATCATCTGATGACTGAAATCTACCTAGCCGGGCTGCTCTAGATTGGGAAAGACCAGAGCAATTTCCAGGGGGTTGCTGTAGATGCTATGCAATGCTCTTTAGTCCCCAGCACTGCCTCCTTCAACCCGGAGGAACATCCCGGCCACCCGCCACTGCAGGCCTCTACCACCTCCACTGCAGGGTCCTCTGCCTCCCGGGGGATGCTTCCCCTGATCCCCCACCACTACCACCAGGGAGACAGCGGCCGTCCATGGGGGTTTGGGACCCTGTGTCTAGGTGGAGGAGGACTTTAGATGTGTGTGCCTTCTCAACAGCACTCCTCAGTGACAATCTATTGGTCACAATGTTAAACTAATCTATCCTGGCTACAGAGACTTGGATCTTGGATTATGTAATATTGATATTTTGTATGCAAATAGCTACTTCCCCTCACATGCTCCATGATCATCTTCTCTGTGGACAAGTAGGGTTCTGTTTAACATTTCACCAATTGATGGTCACTGAAGAATACTGTTGAGAAAAGATGCTGCAGTCCCTATATTTCTTAAGGCCTTATTATTGTAGGTGTTATGTTTTTGTTTTGTTTTGTTTTAGGTACAATTCAGGTCCATGAAGGCAATTTCTGCATCTGCAAGCATTGTGAAGGTAATGTATGAGGTGTAAGGTTTTCCCAGTGCCTCTCAGGTAGACATTCCTTTAATGACAGCCCCCCCCCCCCCCCCCCCCCCTTAACATGTAGCTCCCACAATCTTAAAGCTATAATATATCCAGATATCATGATTGTTGTTAGCTTAAATGTAGACTAATACCTCTATGGTGGAGGACTTGCAAAGTCTCACAATGGCATGTTAATGTGATCCTGATCTGCTGACCTTTGTGTTCTCTCTATATTAATAGGTATTTTCCCCTATTGCTGATATCATGAGTATCCTTTAACATGTGCTAACAGCTGTATAGCTGATGGATGCAATGAACAATATCATATGGAGAAAGTTATAGTACACCTTGACCACTGACACTGGTCACAGCTAAGCATATATTGTGAGATGACGCATCATTATTAATGGTCATGGCTTGCAGATGGGAATAAAGTAAGTTGGTATATTGTTACAGTTACATTATTTATTTATTTATTTAATTTTTTTATCCTCCTCCGTCTTTTTTTGTTGACCACTTATTTTCAGATTTTTGTTTTGTCACCATACTGTATGTGTGAAACTGGATTGGATTACATAGTCCAGAGGTTGAAATATCTGTTTCATTGAGCAGATCTAGACAAGTTGTAAGTGCTATGCACATTAATGGTTTCTTCAATTAGATGGAGTGATTTCTGATTATATTTTTTTCCATCAGATTCTGGTTGCAGTGGTGTAGTGACCGTATGTAACCCTGGTAGGTGCCATGCATCATGCTTATTCTAGACTACAACATTACCTCTTGCTCTCCTGGGAGTGATTTCTAATTATGTTTTTTTCCATCAGATTCTGGTTGCAGTGGTGTAGTGACCGTATGTAACCCTGGTAGGTGCCATGCATCATGCTTATTCTAGACTACAACATTACCTCTTGCTCTCCTGGGATCCGCCCACGCTACACCCATGATATTAATGCACAGTCTTGTCTATTTCTGATTGTGCTCTGTGTACGAAATAAAGTATTGTTATACCGTTCTAACCGTTTCACGGTTATGGGACATCCACATACATAACATTTGTGTCACATTCCTATATATGTAAACTAATGAGCCCTAGTTACTATGCAATAGATCAATACATATAATAATAAGAAGAATAGTAATAATAGCATTAGAAATCATATAATATTATATATCACATTTATAGTTGTGGTAATTATGAATTGTTGGTCACGTCATGTTAAAAGTGAGGGACTTCCGCTCAGGCTCGCGATGAGCGCAGTAGGAACAAACTCTGTCATTGCCAGGCACCCGATGAACACTAGGCATGAAACACCTTGAAAAAAATACGACTTTAATGGCTGCCATTTTTTTCAAGCCTGTAACTCGGCGTCTTTTTTTGGTCTACTGATGGCTTCCAATTACTTAAAAAAAAAATACTTACAACCTCACACACAGCACAGGGTGAGAGGCAGGGAACCTGTGAGTGAGGTTGCCAGCTAATTTGAAGTTTAATTGGTGTTTTAAGGAGATTGAAACTTAGATAAGCGAGGGAAAAAATTGCGTCTATAAACCCACAATTGTTTGAAAAAAGGCTCAAAACAAGGCAGAAGGCAGTAACACTTAAGCGCAAATGGCAAGGCCCGCAAGACTTTGAAAAAAGTACAAATGGCGCACATCGCAAGGCATTTCAAGACTTAAAAGGATAAATAGGCGCTCAACGGGAGCCATGCAAGACTTGATCAGGTAAAGAGAGGAGAAAGACAAAGGGGAGGGAGAGGGGGGAGAGGATGGAAAGAGACACAGTGGTGAGAAGGGGGAAAGAGACACAGGGGAGGGAAATAAGGGGAAACAAAACAGGGCAGGGAGAGGAGGGAGGAAGAGGTGGTAAACAGACACAAGGGTCAGAGAGAGGGGAGAGGCTTGCAATAAGCGCCAAAGGCACTCATTGCAGACGTCGTGATGATCGCTGAAGGTGCTCCTCGCTGGGCTCGCGCTGAATGCCAAAGGTGCTCAGTGCGCAAAACAAAAGTGCCGGTTCTACGACGTCTGAAATGAGCTCTTATTGCAAGGCTTGCGATGAGCGCCGTAGCTTGCAAAGTAGATGGTGGGAGAGGCTCGGTGGGAGAATTTGGAGGTGAGAGCAAAGATGTAAAGGGGTGCACTGTTATTGAGGACTTTCTAAGTTAGGGTCATGATTTAAAATTTTATTCTGGAGGCTAAGGGAAGCCAGTGCAGTGAGGTGCTGCTTCTATGCAACAAGCCAGTTGTTAACATAATACAAAGCACTGAATGTTATATATATATGTGGGGAAGCCAGTCAAAAATTGCACCTTATGATGTTTCTGCACAGATACTCTATTAATTACCAAAATAAAAGTGATCAGTTTATACTTTTTTCCCTGAAAGTCTATCCAAAATATGAAATCTGATACTTTAAACCCATCGAAGAAAGAAAAATATTTCAAATGAAGACATTTCGTTCCGCAAATGCAGAGGCTCCAACGTCAGCTGTGTTTGTCCGCAAATGTGGACCCTCTCGAAACGAGGGGCCGCATTTGCGGAGGTGGAGGCTCCAACGTCGGCTGTGTTGATTGTCCGCAAATGCGGACCCTCGCGAAGCAAGGGGCTGCATTTGCGGAGGTGAAGGCTCAAAGCGTTAACACACGCATGACTTAGAAAAAAAAACAACTGCGTCCCACACGCACAACTTAAAAAAGCAACAACTGCGTCCCTCGCAAAAAAATACGGCCGCGCTACAGCCCATTCCGAACACGCAAAAAACGGCCGAAAACTGCGCGCATGAAAACATCAGAAACACAATAAAGAAACACAACAAACACATAAAAAGCTTACTTACAGCAAGAGGGGGCATCCAGCACCTCAAAAAGTTAATTTACACGTCCATTTAAGTCCAAAAAAACGAGTTTAGACTGCCAAAAATCACTTAAGCGAGAGAAAAAATTGCCGCCGAAGAAAACGAAAACGAGGCTACAGACGCAACAATACTACAGTGACTCGCAAAACTGAAACACATACTATGCGGCATGTACCACACTGATATTAACCACCATTTTGAAAACTACTACGCATAAAATGGCGGATGGAACGCAAATTGTAAGCTGGAACGCAAATAGCTCATGCGTATTGCGTTCTAACGGTCTGAGTCACTTCAAAGTTTATAAATACTGCCTACTTTCCAGAAAATTCTACATTTCTACTCAGGTGATGAACGGAGTGACTGGATAGTTAACTGCTGCTGTTACTTGAGAAGATAATTATTTCCTAATTTCCTACTTTACACTGTGCAAATTACAACTGAGAGCTAAGCTATAATATATTACATTTTATTATCAAGACAGGAAAAAAACAAAACAACTTTAACTATGAAAATGTGATTCATGTATAGTCACATGTGACACGCACATTTATGTGTATAGGCCCTACAACAAACTAATCTTAACCGAAACTAATTAAACAAGTATATTTAAATGACATTAATTTACTGCAACTCATAGCAAAAAATAATATGACACTAAGACATATGGATCCTGAAGCTGAATCTTTGCCCTTTTTTTCACTATTCAAACAGACTCTGCATCAACAGTGTGACTCAAGAATTTGCACCGTGGACTGTGAGAGAGAATCCCTTTTAAAGAACACAAAGAAAGAAGAAGAGGTAAGATAGAAAAATACATTCATTACATGTTGAAACAGACCATGCTTTGCTAAATCAAAAAGAAGAAATATAAAATTAACCATTTAACTTTCTTTTTCAAACAGACACTACAAGAAGACTGGTGGCAGGAGGGGACCCTCTGTTATTCGGACAAGAACAACACTTCTATCAAGGTATAGTAGAAAAAGTTGGGGGAAAAAAGCAACTATATATGTTTAATGGCGCCAATAAAACAATTTCAAGTAAAATAAAATAAAAATACATACAAATTGAATAAAGAACAAAACACAGTTCAACAAACTTCACAAAGACCTATACAATTTATGAAGACAGACAGTTTCACAGAAACCCCCCAAAAAAGAGGTGGCCACAAAACAGGATAGCAACATTAGCAACATACATAAAACAAAACTATTCCTCCTCTTTACTGTAAAATAACCTCCAACCATCACCCACAAGCCAAATGCAGCAACCTAAAAGTGGTGAACACAAAACAGGATAAAAATTAAAAGCACAACATGATATAGAAAAGGCAATTAACATTAATTTGTACTGTCCAACATGATTGAATACTCATAAAAAAGACTAATTAAGCAAATAAAGTATTCAACATATGGTGGACACAAACACATAGAAAAGTAAATTAATATTCTTCTTTACTGTTTAAGAACCTATAAGCCTTACAAAGAAGCCTAAATAAGAATACCAAAAGTGGTGGACACAAAACAGGATAATGCTAAAAACATTGCGATCATTTCCAAAATAGGAAAAACATTCATTTTCAAAGTACAACAACATTTAATCCTCATAAAAAATTCTAATTAAGCAAATAAATTATGCAACATATGGTAGACACAAAACAGGATTGTACCACAAATCACACAAACACATAGAAAAGTAAATTAATATTCTTCTTTACTGTTTAAGAACCTATAAGCCTTACAGAGAAGCCTAAATATGTATACCAAAAGTGGTGGACACAAAACAGGATAATGCTAAAAGTATTGCGATCATATCCAAAATAGGAAAAACATTAATATTTACAGTAAAAAAAAAAAAGGATAACTGGAATATTGGAAACAGCATAGTCCACAAAAGTGTCAAAACACACACTAAATAACATTTATCATTCTCAATTACCAGTCGTACAATATTAACCATAAAACCTAAACACACACATAAAATACAATACTACAACAAATAGTACTAGCACCCCCCCCCAAAAAAAGACTAATTTTTGCCATCTACTATGCCTGTAAGTCAAAAGTACAACAAAAAAATAAATTACCAAACAAAAAAAATATACATTTCAATTAACACTAGACACCTACTACATGTAGAAGAAGATATAGTGTCATTTCCTTGAGTGTGCTATTCATGTAAGGCAAAAATTACAACCTACGACAGAAAGTACGAGTAAAAAAATAAAAAACACTTATTTAACAATAAAAAGAAAGTACCACTACAATGAACTACAAGCACATATAAACAAACTGTTGATAATAAAAAATGTAAAAAACAAACTTAACATCTCAAACTAAACTAATTATACATTATTTTCTTTTACAGATTAACATGGCTACTAACGAGAGCAAACAAGAAAAGACAAGACGTCAAACTAGAGAACGACAAGAGAGATGGGCAACCAGCAGACACCAGAGGAGAAGGAAATTCGACGAGAAAAAGAACGCAAAAGAATTGCAAGCAAAAGACTATCAGCTGCAAAAATTAAAGATACACCAAAAAAAGCTACTAAGCAAACAAAGCATTTAGAACCTGTTCCTCAAACATCAGATGACATTTTACCTGAAAAAATCAAGCATATACCAAAAAAAGCCACCAAAAAACAAAGCATTTAGAACCTCTTCCTGAAACATTACATGACATTTTACCTAAACCAATAAAAGATATACCAAAAAAAGACACCAAAAAAACAAACCATTTAGAACCTGTTCCTGAAACATCACATGACATTTCACCTGATGAATTTGAAAATCAAACTGATATATGCTTTGCAAATTGTCCTTTACTCGATTCTTTAGCAGTAGAGGTTCATAATTGTGGGGACATGAATACTCAATGTCAGTTTTGTGAGGCTTATCATTTTAAACAGGATAGACCCAGAGATGGCCAATGTAAAAATACAAGGAATACAAAAAAAAGCAACGAAAAAAACAAAGCATTTAGAACCGGTTCATGAAACATTACATGACATTTTACCTCAAACAATACAACATATACCAAGAAAAGCCACGAAAAAAACTAAACATTTAGAACCTGTTGAAACATTATATGACATTTCACCTGATGAATATGAAAGTCAAAATCCAATATGCTTTGCAAATTGTCCTTTACTCAAGTCTTTAGCAGTAGAGGTTCATAGTTGTGGGGACATGACTACTCAATGTCAGTTTTGTGAGGCTTATCATTTTAAACAGGATAGACCCAGAGATGGCCAATGTATTAGTTGCTTTCAAAAAGGCAAGTTCAAACTACCAGAAAGAAAAGAATTTCCAATCTATTTACAAAACATTATGACTGAACCTACTTTTCCAAACTACAAAAAATTTAAGACAAACATAAGATCCTACAATAGTGCCATATCCTTGGCATCTATGGGGGCAGCATTGGCTGCTAATGTACCAGGTCATGGTCCTTACTGTTATAAAGTCCAAGGCCAAATTTATCATCGTACTTCCCATTTACATCCAGAGGAAGGAAAGCAAAGAAAATTTGCTCAACTATATGTCCTAGATACAATGGAAGCTGTTGACCAACGTATGCAGCTGGAAGAAAATAAAAAATGCTTACCCAGTGTTTTTATAGAGCTAGATAACATTATGGACAATAACCCCTACACTAAAGCTTAAAAAATATTGGCAGAAGTAGAAAATGAACAACAACTTCATGCACAAAGACATCAATTACCAATGCCAAAGGTCAATATCGTGCTTAAAAGAGACAGACATACTGATAAACGTCGTTATAACTTGCCAACATCAAATGAGGTTGCAATGGTGTTTCAAAATGATGAAGGAGAACCACCATTTCAAAGAGACATTAGAATATATCCCAGAAATGAGGAGCAACCATTCATTAATATGAGTATCTTAAGTCCAAATTTAGATCCAATGACATATCCTATTTTTTTCCCACACGGAGAAGCAGGTTGGCAACCAAAATTAACACTTCACAGTTACCCAAATGCTAAAGCCAGAATCCGAAATAATGCTTCTATGCTTGAATTTAAAGTAGCTCAAATTGTCATTCAAAATACATTTAATCCAATTTTATGTGGTGGAAAACTAACACAACAATGGATTATTGATTCCTATTTGCAAGTTGAGGCCAATAATTTAAACTTTATAAAATATCAACAAGATAAACTACCTGTAGAACAATATTCTGGACTAATGGACTATGTTGCTGAGGTGGCTACAAGCAGAGACATGACAGCTGACAAAGCCATCATTTTATTATCTTCATTTCAAGGATCTCCTCGAAATATGAGAGAAAGATACAATGATGCTATGGTTATTGTCACCAAATTTGGCAAACCCGATTTATTTCTTACATTTACATGTAATCCCCAATGGCCAGAAATTACACAAAATGTACTTCTTGGCCAAAGTCCTTCCGATAGACCAGATTTAGTAGCCAGAGTTTTTAAGATTAAATTAAATGAATTAATACGTGACATCACTATAAGCCACTTACTGTATTTGGCAAATGTCTTGCTTATGTATATACCATTGAATTTCAAAAAAGAGGCCTTCCACGTGCACATCTTCTCATAATACTTCAAGAAAAAGATAAATTAGATTCTGCTGACAAAGTGGATGCAGTCATTGTTGCTAAACTACCAGATCCATAACTATATGGTAGACTATATGAGATTGTTACTCATCGCATGATGCATGGACCCTGTGGTGAGCTTAATCCACAAGCACATTGTATGGAAAATAATAAATATTCCAAAGATCTTCCAAAAGATTATAGAGACAAAACCTATGCCAATTGTGATGGCTATCCACTTTATAAAAGAAGAGAAGGAGATAGTGCCATTATTCGTGGCAAAAAAGTTGACAATAGAAATGTAGTACCCTACAATCCACATTTACTGATGAAGTATAAAGCACACATTAATGTAGAAGCCTGCACTTCCATCAAATCCATTAAATATGAGTACAAATATATTTACAAAGGCTATGATGCAGCTACTGTTGTCGTCAAAAGTGCAGACAACCCTGAAAGCAGTGAGTTAGTACATGATGAACTTGCATCTCATGTAGATGCTCGCTATGTAAGTGCACCAGAAGCTATGTGGCGCCTTTTTAAATTTGAAATGCATGATAGATCACATGCAGTATATAGATTAGCAGTACATTTGCCACAAAGACATTTAGTGTATTTCCATGCTGGAAATTAAAGTAATGCATTGTCCCAAAGTGAACAGCGTCACACTACACTAACTGCATGGTTTGAATTAAATTCCACAGATTCAGAAGCAACACAATTCTCATATATTGAAATTCCATATAACTATGTTTTTGTGAATGGACTATTGAGACGTAGAAAAAGCAGAGGAAATAAAATAATCCCAAATATTTACACAGTCAGTCCAAGAGATCTTGAACATTTTTGCTTACGAATATTACTTTTAAATGTTCCTGGAGCACAAAGTTTTGAACACTTAAGAACTGTTAATGACATAGTATATGAATCCTTCCATTTAGCTGCAAGACATAGAAACTTACTAGCTGATGATACAGAATGGGAAAGATGTTTAGAAGAAGCAGCACTATGTCAAATGCCACGGTAGATGTATCTTCTCAAATGCTCCAAATGCATTAGCTTTGTGGCACACATTTAAAGTAATATGGCTGAAGACTTTATGCAAAGATACAATGAACCTATTGCACACTTAAAAGAGTTAATGGAAATCCAAGAAGTATTTTTAACTCATGGATTAAGTTGTGCAAGTTTTAATTTGCCAGATGACATAAACTTTGAAGGCTATGACATTCAACTACAAGTAGAAAGAACAGAAGAAAGACTTGCAACTTTAAATACCTTACAATTGCAAGCATTTAATGCCATTAAAAATGCAATAGATGATGACATGGTCACAGAGCGTTATTTCTATCTTGATGAACCTGGCGGATCAGGAAAAACGTATCTATATAATTTATTAATAAGTTCTGTACGAGCACAAGGTCAAATAGCACTGCCGTTTGCCACTACTGGAATTGCTGCACTTTTGTTAGAAGGTGGAAGAACTGTACATAGTGGCTTTAAACTGCCAGTTCCTATTTTAGAAACCTCTGTGTCAGATATTCACATGACATCATTACAAGCAAAAAAATTGAAAAAAAGTAAATTAATTATAATAGTTGAGGCAACAATGTTGTCATGCTATGCCCTCCAATGTATTGACCGTTTGCTTCGTGAAGTCATGGATAATACTTTTCCATTTGGTGGAAAGGTAATGTTGTTAGGTGGCAAAATCTAACTGACATTATCGAAACCTGTTTAAAGTCAAGCACACTATGGAAACATTTTACCCATCTTCAAATGCAACAAAATATGAGATCAGATGGCCAAACTGATTTTAATGACTGGCTTATTAAAATTGGAGAAGGCAGAACAGAAAAAATACCAAATTTACCTGACGACACTGTGCAGATCCCACCTCATATGATTTGTCACCAAGATATTATATCGGCTATATTTGAAGGTAGCATAAATAACCAGGAATATTCAGAGCTTGCCAACCAAGTCATACTAACGTGCAAAAATAAGGATGCATTAATCCTCAATAATGAAATCTTTAAAAAGAATTAGGCACCACAAAGAATGTATCACAGAACTGATTCTCTACTTGCTGATGACAATGAAAGTCTGGCAAACTTTTCCACTGAATTCATAAACTCACTAACTCCTTCTGGAATGCCACCACATATTTTGCAGCTAAAGAAAGGTGCAATTGTCATGTTACTGTGAAATATGAACCCCAAAAAAGGCCTATGCAATGGGACAAGATTAATTGTTCAACAACCATTTTATAGATGCTGAAATTTTAACTGGTACCCATAAAGGAGAGAGAGTTTTC
The DNA here is from genome assembly GCA_027410445.1 of Discoglossus pictus. NCBI lineage: Eukaryota > Metazoa > Chordata > Amphibia > Anura > Alytidae > Discoglossus > Discoglossus pictus. The sequence continues at coordinate 234,036,036 of CM050169.1, forward strand.
ATACCAAGAATAGATTTAGCACCAAGTGTATGTAGTCTCCCTTTTACACTTCAAAGAAGACAATTTCCCATCATTATGGCATTTGCCATGACCATTAATAAACAGGACAAATGTTCAAATCTGTGGGTATTTTCTTAGAACAACCAGTATTTGCACATGGCCAATTGTACGTTGCGTTACCATGGTGCAAAAATCCACAGGCTATTAAAGTTTACATTTAAAAGAATGAAAGTCAAGGTGATTTATTAGAAGATGGACATATTTTTACTAAAAACATTGTCTACTATGAAGTACTTTAACTTTTCATTAAAGAAATAAAAGCCATGCAAAACAAATTTAAAAGCAAATGCAAACATAAAAAAACACAATATAACCACCACATTTTTAAAACAAATACACATAAACAAAGGCTGCAGGCTTGAAATATGGCCGAGTTACAGAGCTATTAAATTAGACCATGGCCCGTGTTACAGGCTTGAAATGCAAGAGAGCTAGTGGTTTTTCAGAGTGAGAGAGAGAGAGTAGGAGTTATTTGGAGAGAGGTAGTTTGTGATTGTATTAATTTATATTCTATTTCATACGAGTTTACACTTAATAATTGCTTACACATATTTACAGATTACACATATTTGCAATACACATAATTGAAAGAACACACAGAGAGACATATATAGTTAGTTAACACACCCCCATCCCATCCCCCACACCCCATCCCTCAACAGTTATTAATAACACATAATACACACATATTTTTTTTCCAACAGACATATACAGTTATACTTTTGTTTTATTTATCCTTATTTTACTTTTGGGATATTATGGAGGGAGGAGAGAGAAGGGGAGAGGAATGGAGAGGTGGGTAGGAGAAGAGGGAAAAGGCGAGGAAGAGAGAGAGTTTGGCATGGGGAGTTAAGGTGGGGAGGAGGAGGTTAGGAGTGATGTGGAGGAAGGAGAAGAGGGCAAGGAGGTGGAGGAGGGCGAGGAGGGAGAGGAGGGTGAGGAGGAGGGAGAGGAGAAGGAGGGAGAGGAGGAGGAGGGAGAGAAGGAACGTGCAGAGGAGGAGATGGGTGGTGGAAGGGAGGCCTGAGCAAAGTCATACATAGCAGAGGGACAGAGGGGAAGGGTGGGGGTAGTTCGCTGAAGGGGCATGCCCCAGGTACATGTCAGGGAGACAAGGGTCCCCATCCACAGTTGAGAAGGCTAAGAGGCTAAGGGCAAGCACAAGGCCCACAAATATGCCCACCAGGAGAATGTGGTCCTCATCAGTGCTATCCTTACATACACCAACATGCCACCACATGTGCATCACACACACACCACATGTACATGATGAACAACAAGGACACTGACATGTCAGCTCCATGGAATTAACAATGGATAGATGGATGCTTCATTAAATCCATGAATCTGACAAATCACTGTCATTCCTGGGCACAACAACATTAATCAAAAACCACGTAGAGTACATTTATTGGTGTGCCCACTGCAACCAATGCAGTTCCAGAATGCAACCGGAATCAAGATAGCATTAGGAGCCAAGATGGATCAACCAAAGAATAGATCAAGTCTAGCATATGATAGCTAAAGTTGCAATTAGGAGAAATACCCAGGTTCAAGCCTAGATGTCAGATAGTTATAAATGAACACATAACAATGTATTATTTATCATACTAATGACATATACCTTTCTGTTCTATCTTTTAGCATCCTGGAGGAGGTCTGGGTCCAGTAGCGAGCCAAAGGTGGGGACGTTGACTCCATCCGGGGTGGATATAGAGTAGAAACTGGCGCAGGGGAAGGAGAAAGGTAGAGAATCTGAGGGCCATGGCTTGGAGAAGGAGGATGTCATATTGCTAGTGGGGTCACCAGCTTGACCACCGGGAACACCGCCCGGTTTCGACCCCACTATCCCTCTCCTCCAAGGACTGAGCATCTCACCAGGGCCCTCCAACTAGAGCTTTGGAGACATTTTTTGTTTTTGTTTTAGGTACAATTTAGGTCCTTGAAGGCATCCTATGCATCTGCAAGCATTGTGAAGAACATGTATGAGCTGTAAGGTTCTCCCAGTGCCTCTCAGGTAGACATTCCTTCAATGGCAGCCCTTCCTCCCCTTAACATGTAGCTCCCACAATCTTAAAGCTATCGTATAGCCAGATATCTAAGACATGATTGTTGTTAGCTTCAATGTAAACTAATATCGCTATGGCGGTGGACTTGCAAAGTCTCGCAATGGCATATTAATAACAGTCAGCATAAAGATAAGCACTAGTGAAGCATATGATCCTGACCTCAATATCGGTCTGAGCACAGATCCTTGGGTCTGATGTAAGTAACACTGAATCTGGCTGCAGACCTTTGTGTCCTCTCCTTTTTTTATGGGTATTTCCCCATAGTGCTGAATATCCAGAGATCTTGCTAATAGTTGGTAATGCTTGCAGATGGAAATCAGGTGATATTGGTACAGTATTTAGCACTGTACTGTACATGCATTGTGTTATGTTTTTATTATCCTCCTCCGCCTTTTTTTTAGTTGAAACTAGATTGAATTACACAGTCCAGAGGTTGAATCAAATGTTTCATTGAGCAGATCTAGACAAGTTGTAAGTGCTATGCACATTAATGGTTTCTTCAAATAAATAAAGTGATTTTTGATGATCCTTTTTTCATCAGATTCCAGTTGAAGTGGTGTAGTGTGACCCTGGTAGGTGCTATGCATCATGCTTATTCTAGACTATGATATTACCCCCTTTAGGTATCCCTTTTTTCCCCCATGCCTCTTGCTCTCCCTGGATCCGCTCACACCACACCCATGATATTAACCCACCTGGCGGTATGATTATATCAGTATTTAGAATGTTAAAATGGTACATTCTAAAATACTGACATAATCATACTGCCTTTAGACACCATTACCCCTTCCCCCTCTCCTACTTCCTTTCCCCTTATTCTCCTCCTCCCTTTCTTCCTCTCATCTTATCCTCCTCCTCCTTACCCGTTTCCCTTTTATCTGCCCCCCTTTCCAGCCTTATCCTCCTCATCCTCCCCCTTATCCTCCTCATCCTCCTCCTTCCTCATCCTCTCCCCTTATCCTCCTCATCCTCATCCCTCCTCCTCCTTTCCCCACTTATCCTCCTTTTACCACCTCATCCCCCTTTCCCCCCTCATCCTCTTTTCCCCCTCATCCAAATTTCCCCCTCATCCCCCTCATCCTCCTCTCCCCCCTCATCCCCCCTATGCTCCTTTTCCCCCTCATCCTCCTTCCCCATCCTTATTTTCCCCTCCTCCTCCTCCCCCCTTATCCTCCTTTCTTCCTTCATCCTCCTTCCCCCCTCATCATCCTCATCCTTCTTTCCCCCCTCATCCTCCTTTTACCCCCTAATCCTCCTCCTCCCTCCTTTTGATCCTCCTCCTCCCTCCTTCCAATCCTCCTCCTCCTCCTCCCTCCTTCTGATCCTCCTCCTCCCTCCTTCCGATCCTCCTCCTCCCTCTATATCCTCCCTCCTTCCCCTCTCTTCAATAACATCCCTTTCCCCTCTCTTCTCTCTTCTTACTAGCATCCCATCAGCTCCTGCTGCTGATACTTCCCCCAGAGAGTGCCTTATGCCTTTCACCGGTACTGGTATATGCTAATGACATGATGTCACAAGCGCGTCACATCATTAGCAAATATCGGTTCCAGTAAATGGCATAAGACGCGCTGCGAGGGAAGTATCAGCAGCAGGAGCTGATCGGATGCTAGTAAGAAGACAGAAGAGAGGGGAAATGGATGTTATTGGAATGGGGAAAGAAGGGAGGAGGAGGATCGGAAGGAGGGAGGAGGAGGAATGGAGGGCTGAGGGGGCCCAGGCAAATTCAGCAGCACTGGGCCCCCTCCAGATCCTCCCTGCAGTAACCCCGACCGTGGCTCGGGATTACCGCTTTAGGATGTAAAAACTAACCGCAAGCCATGCACAGGATTACCGCTTAGAGGGTTAATGCACAGCCTTGATTATTTCTGATTGTGATTTGTGTATAAAATAAAGCTTTGTTTTACCATTCTAACCGTGTCAGTGTGTTTTCAATGATTGGGGTTATGGGACATCCACATGCATCACATTAGTGTCTCATTCCTATATATGTAAACTAATGAGCCCTAGTTAACATGCAATAGATACAATACATATAAAAAAAATAATAGTCATAATAGCATTATATATCATACAATACTCCATATCAAATATAATAATAATAAAGGTTTAATACACAAACCAAGTCCACTTAGTGATACTGTTGAATATAACATTCCACTGAGGGCCTAAAATAAATATGACAGGTGAAACTGGAGTGGGCTGCCAGTTCCTTCTCTAGTGGACTGGGTTTTGTCTGACCTCTCTGCTATGATATGCCCACCTAGAGTGACTGTACACGGTATGGCTCACAGCTTCATTGCAGTACACAAGCCCCTTCACCACCAGTTATTACACTGCATTCTGGGAACCTTGGCAGGGACATGCAAATGTCCCCACAAAGACTTCGCTCTTGCAATCCATAACAATATAAAACATAGCTTTCTTTAAGCATATGCCCGCTGTGTAAAACAGCTTTGAGCAAAGCTAGGGTTAGATTATACATAAGCTAGGAATCCCACCCACATACAGCCATTTCATGGTTACTTCCTCTCATCCGCATGGGACCGGTTCCTTAGCTTGTGTAGTGGATATTTGAGTAGGTAGTTCACCACAACAATAATTTAATATATGGTGGCCAAAAGAGCAATAGAAGCCCTCCACCGTACAGTAGTACAGTAAATAAATAGTACGTCTGTGTTCACATTTGAATTTCCAGAACAAGTTTAAAAAGCCCCACACTGAGGAGAGACCGTAACCTTGAAATAGCTATGCATGGGTGTGATTCCTAGATTGTGTATAATCTAACCTTAGCTTTTCACAGCGGGCATATGCTTAAGGGATGCCATATTTGATATGGTTATGGATTGCAAGAGCAAAGCCTTTTGTGGGCACATTTTCATGTCCCTGCCAAAGTTCCCAGAATGCAGTGTAATAACTTATATATACAATTTAAGGTTATGTGCAGAGTATATTTACAGTTTCCAGATCAATATACTGCTCTGTCTTTGTCCTATGCTGGGAAGGCTAGGGGGCAAACCAGCAGTTTATATGGGCAGAAGGTCCTAATCTATAACGATGCTCCTAGTATCTGCAGCATCTAGACACAGTGTCCGTCTCCCTGCCTGACATTTAACATCACTACTAAGCGACATGCATGCAAATGACGGTTCTACGTGCGTTTTGCGTCCTGCTTCTACAGGAGCCAATGCGGGCCAGCAGGGGGAAAAGCTTATATAGAAAGCAGTTAACCCTTACCTATACACGTTACTTTCTCTATTGCATGTGTATGCCAGGGGTTAAAGACTTCAATAAAGCATGGTTCCTATATATATATATATATATATATATATATACTGTATATATAAAAGTATATATTTTTCTCCATAATTTTGTGCATCTTTGACTGTAACATATTATTTCTAATGAAGTTATATGGTTTTTGAGGCTATTTATTGATGTGCTGTCTCTTTAATTGTCTTATTCAGCTGTGAGCACTGCATTTTCTTTTCCCATATGTATGATAAGTTACACATGGAAATTGTAAATTAAATTATTTGTAATTGCACGTATGTGCCTACGGTTATGTTAAGCATTCATTTCTGATGATATTCTATGCTTTTATATTGTTTTTTTTGTGGTTCATTGTCTTTTTAAGTGCTGCTTCAGCTCTTAGCAATGGTTTTAAAACCACTTATGAGTGATATAGTACCCATAGATTTTCATTGAGAACGTTGATCCTTTTTTTGATTTATGGGTCTGTTGTAATTTTCAAGTGCTCAGTAAAGTCGAAATTGAATAGGGATCTGGTATAAAAGTGAGAAGGAATCACTTGTAATCTTATGGCAGTGAAACAATCAATAGCTTTGTCTTTCCTTAGTCCTAAGGGTTCTCTCGCAAATATGCTGAGTTGAGTGAATAGAATAGCTAGGGGAAGTTATTTGGCACTTTTTGCATGTGTAACTTTGCAATTTAGTGAATTGAATGAGGCTCATGGTATGATATTTTTTTGCTTCTCTCTCTGTTTCTTAAGTATTCAGGCTCCTTCTGAGCTTTGGTTTTATTCTGTTGCACAATTATTATTTATTTTACCTTTTAATCTTCTTTACTTGTTCAACAATACCACTTGCAACTCTAGAAAACTCAGCCCTCTAAACAAAAATGGTATCACCATATACTGCAATAGTCATTGTTTTTCTTCTTTAATACTGGACATAGATGGTCACTCCAGTCTTTAGAACATGAACTTCAGACAAAGAGAGATTGAGAAATAGAAACAGAGACAAGAAAGGTGGAGCAGAGAGAAAGTCTTAGACAGTAGCAGCAACAACGATTTTATGCAGAATGGAGGAAGGTAAGACTGCAAAATACAGGATATTGGGAAGTCAAGGTACCCCATAACCTTAACGTCCTTCCCTCCACCTGCAAAGAGTTTTTAATAACATCATTCATGACATCATCTGTGACATTAGGCAACATAATTTATGACATCACTTATGATATCAATGACATCAGTTATGTCATCACTCGTGATATTGCATACATTATGAAAAATGACACCATCCATGATATTACTGATGACATCACACTATACCCCCTATGATGTCACTTATGCATTTATATTTGTACACTTAGTTGACTTATACAAATAAGTAATATATATTCTCGTTTCAGATATTTTTAGCATTTTATATGCAGGCTCTCCTTTTACAGGACTCAACTACATTAAATCATCAAAAAATGATCACTTGCTTCCCTTCAAACAATGATTCTTCATTATTTTTACCAACATCCTGTAATCTTAAGTGAATAAATAAAAATAGTAAGTTAAAAATCATACTAGTTTCATCTATTAGTAAAACTTTCATTTGTTTCATTACTTTTAACATTTTATTTAAAGAACTGCCGCATAGTTATTCTGCTTTTTTACCATGTTCAACAGGTAACATAAATGAACAAATCAATGCTACACCTGCTACATTATATGCAGATAAACCAGTTGGAGCAGTCACAAGGCAAGATCAATTGGATTTTACATGTTTTTGTATATCCTTAGTAATCGTGTTTATAAGAAAATGTTTGCAGTTCCTTCTTCACCACTTACAGACAACAATAAATGTACTCCTTTATCACAAACATTTAATGTACTTTCAGATTTAAATTCACGTTCAGTTATTATAATTATTTTTTCAATAACAATTTTGATTACGGTTGAACTGTTTTATCATTTCAGCAATTGTTTTGTTTTTTTCATTCTAACTAAATTGTACGTCAATATTTGCTTTACATACAAGCGAATTTGTTGGATTTTAATCATTTACATAGTGTTCCCCTTTACTATGCATTAAATCATATATTCTTTTATGAGACTTACATTTTACATGATGTCTTTTACTTGACTACAAGAAATTATCTTACGTGGAAACACCTACTATACAGTTTGTTGTTTTGACAACATTTTTTCAGACAGTATCGATTACATTTGTGAATTTGAAAATGTTAAACTTATTGAAATAGAGTTGGATGTTTCAATGTATTTAGAGTTGAACATGTTACATATTTTGTAATAAATGTTTTATCACGGTGTCATCTAATACTAAAAAACTTGTGGCTTCCTTAATCCATAATAATATATGAATATTGGAAATTCCTCAATCTTGATTTTCAAGTCTCCAAAATTACTGTGTAACTCATCCAAGGGAAGAAATAATTAGTTTTAACATCCCATGGAACATATGATAAAAATAATGAGAAACCATAATAGGATTCATAGAACATAATATATTAACCTTTATTTGTAATAAGCCAAAATATTCCTTAGCACTATACAAGGGTGAGGTACAAGTCAAAACAATTTTAACACATTGCAAAGAATAGAGGGCTCTGTCTTTGAGTTTAAAATCAAATGTACATAGAGATTTTCTTAAAATTCCTAACAAGATTGGAAACTCACAAAAAAACAGTCTAAAAGCTTTTTGTGAGATACAGGGGGTGATAGATACATTGTGCATATTAAGACTGAAGGTGATCAGTTTCTTTAAAAAATATATATAATTTAGTGACGTTTTGAAGGATTTGAGGTAGGAGGATAGTCTAGTGGAGTGAGGCAATTAGTTCCAAAGAGTTGGGGCAGCACAAGAAAAGTCCTGAATTTGGCAGTGAGAGGAGGTGATAAGAGAGGAGGACAGAAAAATGTCATTAGCAGATCAAAGAAGATGGTTGAGAGAGTATTTTGAGATGAGAGCAGTGATATAAGAGGGGGAATTGTTGTTGAGAGCTTTATACATTAGGGACACAATTTTAAATGTTATTCTGGAGGCTATAAGAAACCAGTGGAGTGACTGACAGAGAGGAGCTTCAGACATTGAGCATTGAGTCTGCCAGATGTGTTCAGTTGTGATTTTATTCATATTTTCCAAAACTTTATTGGCCCTTATTAACTGTTCTAAAACTTCTTCCCAGCTATACTCAGCACAACTGTAGCTAAACAGTTAAATACTATGGGCCCTATGTTAAATGCAAATAAGGAGTGCCATAGTAGTACAGAAAATCCTAACTAGCTATGTCAATCACCAGTAAAAATTGTGATTGAAGTGACTGTGGAACTTCCTTTACATTGATTATTGACCTGAAAATAAATGACGGGTTACCCCTGAAGACTTTCACACCAAAACCCTATGCTAATAACACTTTATGGATCACTTGCCATCTAGGGCAGTCCTCTAACTGCTAAAAGCTGAAGAAAATTGTAAGTGTGCCAAAGACCACTTAGAAGTGGTGTTAAAACCTTTGCTGAGTCCAGCTGCAGCAGTATAGTGAGACTATAGCACAAAACACTGAAAATTATGACATTTTTAAATAATTTGAGATGTAACTGTCCAAAATCAACATATGTTAAGTTAAAAAGTTTTTACATTTTTAATATCAAAATATATTATTATATCTGGTTTAATAAATGGGCTAATATATATATATATATATATATATATATATATATATATATATATATATATATATATATATATATATATATATATATATATTATTCTGGGCTAATCAGCTCCAGAAATTCCTGCCTTCAGTTACAGGAATCCTCCTTCAGGGTTCTTAGAAGGGTGGGACTCTCGGTGCCTGGCATTAATATCAGGACCATCAGCGTCAATTTAGGAGCAGGGGGTCACTGGATCAGAATAACTGCTTTGTCAGTGGGCTTGAAAAGGCCAAGAGAATTAGTTCTACCCAGCAGAGGCTCCAAAGTGATTATAGCTCATTGAAATAATAAAACTATTCTCTCTAAATGAAACACACTATTTGCTATGTGTCCCAGAAAGAACTTTATTTGGTTACGTGCAGAGTATTTATACAGTTTGAGAACAAAGGATTTACCCACATTAAAGGACCAGTTACCTCACCATAAGTGTTCATTGTGTGAAAGAGCACAATATTTTATGTTAAAATTATCTATTTTCTTCTTTAATTACACTTATAACAGTTAAAAAACTAATGTTTTAGATCTGTTTACAAACACACTGGCTATTCCGTTGTTAATGGCATATGCCGACACTGGCTAGTGAAGCTCTGTTTAGAGAAAGATTTATATGATTTTCTTTGCTTCCAGGAATCTTACAACCCAGCAGTTAACCCACAAGTAACTTATTTAAGAGATTCCAACACTCCTTTCTATGCATAGATTCATTTATAAAGGGTTAACTGTAGTTTTCCTTTGCTCTCTGCAGGGAGCTGAGCTGTCGCTCTGTCTGGCAGCTTGTCAGTGACACATGTACACATAGATTTAATTAATAAATATCTCAGTGAAAAAAGCACAGATTTAAAAAATGCTAAACGTTTTTCAACATGTTGTTAAGAGATCTTTACATTGGTGTGCTCCGCATTGTACTGAATTAAGTGGCCCTTTAATATTTTAGAGGTATGAACACATTCAAATTCCCTGCCAAGATTAGAATCACCCAATAATAGTGCCATTGGGGGCATGTGACTGATTGGTCCATGAGGAGCCAATCAGGAGGTAGAGAAAACCTTGCTGCCTTAGGGCGGATCTATGGGAAGTAACTTACAGGAACAAAGGTGGGTGGGAAAAACTAGTTGAAACCAGTCACAGACTAAAGGGTTGCTAGCCCCTGACTATACAATAAAGGACAACATTGTAAAAGCACACAATAAAATATTTATTATTATTATTATTATTATTATTATTATTATTATTATTATTATCCTTACTTGTAACGCGTCAACATATTCCATAGTGCTGAACAAGGGTTAAGTATGAGGCAAAACAAAAATTGACACATTGCAAAGAATGAAAATTTACAATCTAATATATTCAACCGCCAAATATGCTATAACAAAACAGTAAAAGCACAAAATAACACATTATAACACAATAAAGAACAAAAATCATATAGATCAGAAGTTTCTTGAGTAGACAGCTTTCTGATTGGTTGCCTTCCAAGTTCCTGGACCAATAAGAGCCTACTTCCTCTGACATGTATCTTTTCTGTAATTCTTCACAATGGCCACACGGTGTCACTGCAGCATAAGGAATATAAGCAGTCCCTATGTTCAGCAGTGAACAAGGTTGCATTATGTCAAATTTAATTGCTTTTTTATTGAAATGGTTAAAGGCCTGAAGGGCTGTTGGTTAGGGGAAACAGATCTTCATAAACACTCCCCACTTTCAAATGGCATCATGGTGATGATCCCCACCAGATTATCACTGTTATGCTGCCATACTCAGTTCAATTACAGAGTCAAGTCACATTACTATCACCACCACCTACTTTTGACGTCAGCATTATGTAGCCAATGAAATGCGTTGTGACCTGGCTTGGTCGGGTATATAAGGTAAATATTCTCCAAACATATCAACAATCTCTGTCATTGGTAAAACTTGCATTTATCCAACTTTGAAAAGGGGCGGATCATTGGCTTTAAGGCCAACGGTGGCACTATTATAGAAACAGCACAGTTTGCAAACTTTTTGTGTGCTGCTGTGGTTAAAGTGTACCGTGACTGGACAAATGGCACCATTGAGTATAAATGTCAGAAGTGACAGTCAGCTGGTGTTTGAGGGCCAATTAACCTGCTATAGTTGAACAGCTCACTGTCCAAACAAACCAGGGGCTACCAGAAGTGTGTCTAAAACAACAGTACAACAAACCCTTTTGTGTATGAGGCTCCAAAGCAAATGGCTTGTCACTGTACCCATGCTGATGAGGGTCAATTGACAGAAACAACATCAATTTGCATGACAGTACCAATATTAGACCTCTTCTGATTCACAATTGGTTACCTTTCCTGAAGAGTCACATTTTCAGCTCCATTGACTGGAATAATGTTGGCGTGTCAGTCCTGAAACCTCCGAGAACAAACACTCTGCAACCATTATTGGAAGAACACAAGCTGGTGGCAGCAGCATTATGGTCTGGGGAATGTTTTCTTTGCATTGTCTAGGTCCACTTATACCTCTGGAAGGCATTCTATCTATCCTTGCAGATCAAGTACATCCATACATATTGACTGCCTTCCCTGGAGCAGATAGGATCTTCCAGCAGGACAATGCGAAATGTAATACATCCAGAATTGTACGGAAATTGTTGAAGGAACACGCTGAAGACTTCTAAGGTCTTCCATGGCCTTCAAATTCCCCGGACTTGAACCCCATGGAGCATCTGTGGGACCACCTTGATCGCCTTGTTCACCCTATGGATCCTCCACTACATACTCTTCGGCATCTGTCTGATGCACTGTAGTCTGCATGGCTCCAGACACCCTTGCCAACATTTCAGCAAACTTTCAGCATTTTATTGACTCACTACCATGCGTCTTCTTGCTGTCGTGCTGCACACAGCGTTTATTTTTGATACTAGCTGGTGGTCAAAATAATGTAACTCAACTGTGTATAGGTCCTTGTCTGTAATAGGAAAAAAATAGTCTGTAACGTTCCATAGTCCAGGGCTTAAAATGTTGTTGTGTGGAGCAGCTCTAGGATTAATAGTGACACCAAGCCCACACAGTTTCCAGGCATGGATGGGTAACAAGGTTATCTAGGGGTTACTGTGAACAAATTCCTATTGGGCCCCCACCTGTAATCCAGTAGCTGAGTGGGAGTAGCACCAGTGGGGCCATGTAGCACCAATTCCCAAGACAAGGCCAAGCCAGTGAAACAGTGCACTGTGCTGATTCCCGAACAAACAAGTAGACAACAGATACAGGTTCCCAGGGTTTTGGCCCTCCCATGACCATTGCTCGGCCTCTGTGGTTGCAGGTAGGCTCCTTACCTTAATATCCTTAGCAGAATTCATGCTAGAAAGCACCACCAAGGATCAGTCACCTGCTCAATAACCAAAGGCAAGGTCAGTGGAACAATCTGCCATACTGGGTCAGAAGAGCGTTTATATTTCTGCTGGGCAACATAAACCCACATCAGTACATTCAACAGGCTTGACTACCTGTCCAGTATCAGAAAACTTTACCCCAGTGGATTCCTTTCTCAACACAGTCTCTGGTAGGCTAGCTCCTTGCATCCATCACAAATTACTCCGGTTCTTAGGGCTGTTGCCCTCCCTTGATTGTGACACACTCTCAGTCGCGCAAGGCAGGATCTGGGTGCTAACCTGCTGTGCTGAATCTGTCATGGGGTTCAGCTTCTGTGATTATCAATATCTTCAGTCCCCAAGTGCAAGGGCACAGGAACAGACTGCCCTGCTGAATCAAGATTGTAAGCTGTTGAGGAAAATATTGCAAACAGTTCCAGTTTCTTAGGACGGGGGCCTCTCCTGATTGTTTCATAGTAATGATTGTGCATAACAGGCTCCAGTTATTAACCTGTTCCTCAAACTATGGGATGAGAAGCGGTTTCTGCTGTGACCAAGGAGAGTCCTGCAAGATTTCCTGAGGCAAAGGAAGTGGTACAGTCTGCTCTCCTAGATCAGGAACATAGTTATACTTCTTTTGGAAAAACAGAGCAACCCTCTTCAGGTTCTCATTGCCTTGGCCCCCATCTGATGATTTCTTGGTCGTGGATGAAAACTCTACCTCCCTGGGTTGTACCGCCAACTGCGGTGGGTGATACACCGCACCTAGCGGTCATATCAGGATCATCAGTGTCAGCTTAGGAGCACAGCGTCGCTGGTTCAGCAAAACTGGTATCATCTGTTTCTTGGGAGCTTTCAAGGACCAAGGGGGCCAATCCTACTCAGCAGAGGCTCAGGATACAAAAGTATAGCTCATTAAAATAATAAAAGCCTGTCCCACAAAGTAAACACACCATTCACTATGTGTCACAGAAAGAGCATGGTTTTATTTGGTTACTTGCAGAGTATTTATACCCCCATTTACATTTTAGTGGGCTGAACACATTCAAATTCCCAGCCCAGATTAGAATCACCCATTAATAGCAGTGCCTTCAGGGACATATGGGTGTTTGGTCCATGAGGAGCCAATCAGGAGGCAGAGAAAACTGTGGGCTTGGCTTGGCCACATTCGGGAAGATCTATGGGAGGCAAGTTACAGGAACAAAGGAGGCCAGAAGAAACTAGTTGGAACTGGTCCCAGACAAAGAGGTTGATAATACAGTAAAGGACAACATAGAAAAATATTCAGCCACCAAGTATGCTATAACAGTACAGTAAAAGCACAACATAACACAATATAACACAAAGGGTTTAAATCATATAGATAAGAATGTTATTGAGTGGGCAGCTTTCTGACTGGCTGCCTCCTAAGTCCCTGGACCCATCAGAAAGTGCCTACTTCCTATGGCATTTAACATAGGAAAATAAATACATATAATTATTTTAATCAGCCACATGGTGTCACTACAGGATAAGGAATAGAAGCTGTCTGCGTTCAGCAGCATTATTTCAAATTGAATGGCTCTTCTTTAAGTCCTGATGGACTGTTGGTTAGGGGGAAACAGATCTTCACATGTCACATTTGAAAAAGTGTAATATTATCTCCTGTCTTTTCTTTAGAATGTAAAGGATGAATAGCATATGCATATTCATAAAAATCCCTACAATCTCATCTTCACTTCTTTTTTCCACTGTATAAAAAAACTGTTTTAAATGCATCATTGCTTTTATCAATAAATAAATATTTTTGCAAAAACATAAAATGATTGTGTGTAGCGAGCATACATAAATGATGTGAAATACTGACACAATTTCCTTTTTTAAGGCAATATTTTGTAATAAACAATTTGCTAGTGTCAGTGAGTATGATAAAGTATTATTTTAAAATACAATTTCTTTTTAGCTTCACCCACAAAAAAAAAAACACACAAAAAAAAAAACACATGCACATCTAATGTAAACAGTGCTGAACGTTCGTCAGACGGGGCAAGGGAACATACTTATAATAAATACACTTTAGGTGCTGAGAGAAAGATAAATGTAATGATTAAAACTTATCATAGGCCTTACTTGGTGAGCATTGGTATAGTCTAAGCTATATTCGCTGGTCCTCGATAGTGACAGTTAGATATAAAAACGAGCGAATATAGTTATAAGCTATATTAAACTGGCCACAACCAAAAATCATATCGACTACTTTAGAGTAATAAATATGTATATCCATTCATTTACATCAGCAAACATTCACCACGGAGGGCAAGTGAGCACACACATAATATATACACTTAATTTACACACTTACCAAATAATAACAAATGAAATGGTAAATGGTTAAAAATATTAATTTCTCTTACTTGGTGATCGGTCAACAAAATGCTATATTTGCCCATGCTCTGATAAAGAAGAGCAAATACAGTTAGAAAGGATAGTAACCAGGCCACAGCTTAACATCCTATTGACTGCTTTTGAGCTCCAAATATCTACAGTATATCTATTTGCTTATAGTGGAGGATGTTCACTACATACATTAAGTGAACATACACATGTTGTTGTGGTGGTTTAGTAATTCAGTCAAGTCCAACTCTCTGTGATCCTATGGACTGCAGGATACCAGAAATATCTATCAGCCACTGCCCCTCAGAATTCCATCAAGCTCATGTTTTTTGCTTCAATGTCCACATCTATCCATCTCCACCTCTGTTGTCCCCTTCTTTGTGTGCCTTCAATCTTCCCCAGCATCAGAGTCTTCTCTAAGGAATCCTGTCTTCTCAGGATAAGGCAAAAATATTTGAGCTTTAGGAATGGAAGCTGTCCCTTTGTTCAGCAGTAAACTAAGTTCCATTATGTTAAATTGATTGGCTCTTTTTTAATGAAATGGTGTAAGTCTTGATGGGCTGTTGGTTAGGGAAAAAACAGATCTTTATATGCACTCCCCCCTTTCAAATGCAGCATCATGGTGATGATCTCCATCGGATTATCATTGCAAGTCAAATTATTATTACCACAGCCTTCTCTTTTTCGACATTAGCAGCATGTTGCCAATTTAATACGGCATGTATTGTGAGCTGACTTGTTGGGTATATAAGGTGAAAAGGACAACATAGAAAAATATTTAGCCACCAAGTATGCTATAACAATACAGTAAAAGCACAACATAACAACTATCTCCTTCATGGATAAAACGTGCAATTTAGACGATTTTGAAAAGGGGATGATCATTGTCTTTTGGACCAAGTGTGGCAGTATTTTTGTTTGTAAACTGTTAGCGTGCTGCTGTGTTTAAAGTATACCGTGACTGGACAAATGGCACCATTGTTAGTAAACGGCATGGAAACTGTGGAGAACCACATGCCATTGATGTCAGACGTGAACATAGCTGCGAACATGTGTGAGGGAGAGCCAACTTGCTACAGTTGAGCAAATGACCCAGGGACCACCAGACGTGTGTCTAAAACAACAGTACTGTGAACCATTTTGCGTATGAGACTCAGAAACAAATGACTAGTCACTGCACCTACGCTGACAAGTATATATTAATCAGAAGGATAAAAAGTATATAAATGGAATACTTGCATTTATAAACTTCACAAGCATGAGGTATATATACAGCTTATAGATTGGTCCACCGGATGATTTTGGATTCCTTCTGTCCCCGTGGAATATACAGTATTTTCTCCAGATGGTGGATTCTTTCCTCCAGTAAAGTAACATAAATTTGAATAAAATAAAATTCGATAAAAACTATAGTGTGATGTATGTAATGCTCCCCAGGTCCTAATATTCCTCCCTATCATACTCTAATATTGGTAAAAATCCCAGGAGAGTAAAGAGGACAGAGTTCACACAATAACAGGTTTATTTATAAATATGCTAATTTATTATTAAAATTTCCCCAGGTATTGATCACAGCCCAGGGGTTATGGTTCTGCTTTAAACCCAAAAAGTCCTGCCTTTAGCTACAGGGATTCTCCCTCAGGATCTCAAGAAGGAGAGCTTCTCTTGCCCGGTGGTCATATCCAGGTCTTCAGCAGGAGCAGCAGGAGTAGGAGTAACACATGATCAGCATAACCAGTACAATCTGCTCTTCATTGGGCCTGAAAAGACAAGGACGATCAATCCTACCCACATATTTCATCCAGTTTATCTATCTCCTTCTTCTAGTATAGTACCATCAGTCCAGGAAGCAGATACAATATGCTTCTTCAAAACCCTTCTCTTTGGATAGCAGCAGAGGTTCAGGGTACAAAGTGATTATAGCCAAGTAAAAATAATAAAAGTCTTCCCATCATATATATGTGTCCCAAACAGAGCTTATATTTATTTGTCAGTTCATCTCATTTTATACCATTTTTAAAAGCCAAACATCAAATAACAATTGCTTAACAAATTAGAATCTACCCATTTGAAATATTTTAATTGACCCCACGTGGGCTAGGATAAAGGCCATGTTGCCAGCCTGTCAGTTTTCCCAGCTAGTTGCCAAGAAGTCTATGGCCCCTGCTACCAGCTATCTTGTGTCAGAATCTGGGTACTTCAGGGGTTAATGAGATAATGTGAGCCCTGGATACTGAATGTGTGGGTGGGTGTCCAACCTAAGTAGGGGGATATGTTTATTAGCTTAATGCAATAGTTGCACCATAAATCTTTACTTTATATACAAAATAATGGTCCTAAAACTGATAAATGGACCCAGAGCCCTCTAGGCTCAAATGGCCCGAAGGAAAGGAGCCTTAGGGGCTCCAGGGAATACAACTCAGCAAGTGACATAGGCTTTTCTTTTTTTTTCTCTTTTTTATTGTTGCTAAATCATCATCACAGTTTCCTTAAAAAAACAAAAAACACTTAGACATTTCCAATATATCTTTGTCGTTAAAGCAATAACAATACATTGCAATTTATATAACACTTCCATTCAACATACATACCACAATCACACCTAGTTTATTTTTCTTCATGAAGAGTTGACAAAAGTAGTTTCCTGATTATTTACTCCTGACTATTCTTTTGGCCATATCCCAGATAACCCATTTGTGCTTAGCGTTATAACCAACCATAGAATCCCCCAGATTCCTTTCCAGTTCCCTAACCTGTTCTATCTTGAACATCAGTTGTCCAACTGGGGGTTTTCTCTTGTTTCCATCTAGAAACTATTGCTAGTTTGACTAAATATATATTTTTTGTTTGACTATTATACATATCGAGACAGAAAAGGCTATTTCACTTGTTTTTAATTCGTCGGGGAGTATGTGTAATAACCCGAGCACCCCCCCCCCCCCACCGGTGGCTGATGGTATGATATTTCTGTTTAAAGAGTCAGAAATTAATTGGAAACATTTGTTTCACAATGGTCTAATATTTGGGCAATCCCACAGGACATGAAAGTGATTACCCATCATACCACATGTTCGCCAACAAAATTTGTCATTGAAAGAATGTGAAATTTGATAGATCTTGTACGGAACATATACCATTTGTTAAGTATTTTTAAAGGAACTTCTCTTTGGCCTGAGTTCTTTATATATTTGTTTGTGTTCCTACATGCTTTTTCACAGTTCTCTATTGGGATTGAGGACTTAAGATCATTTTCCCATGATCTTATACTGCTTATGTTCCCTTTTTCTAAATTTGCTCGTATAATGTTAAAGCACTTTGATACCATGGGGGAATAATCAGACCTTTTGATGATTAATTCAGTCACGAGGAAATATCATTTTTATCCCTCAGTTGTTGAAGGGATGCAAACTTGCCATCAACAACTAAATCGCTCAGGGTAAATAAACCCTTCTTAATCCAGTACTTGTTCCAGGATAATCCATAACATTTTTATAATGTTGTGGTTAGCATAAGTCTACTTGGAAAATATACTATATAATATATATAATTGATTTCTCTTGTTGATTGGCTTCCATTTTTTTAGATTTTTTTTAACAGTACATTCTCCTTTTCCAATAGATTTAGTAAAATCAGAGAGCTTAAATCTGCATCAGGGACAACCGCTTGTTCAATCTGATACCATGTGTACATGTTCTGAAACTCCAGCCATTTTAAAGCATGGGCTAATATGTTAGCTTCTTGGTATAATCCTAAAATTGGGTAAGATATCCCACCATTGCTGAAACTCCTTGCCATTTTTATTTTCTTGAGCCTTATATGTTTTCTAGAGAGAAATACATTTATCCATCTAAGTTTGAAATTTTGTTATCCAATGGATTGGAAGTTGAACAGGTATACATCATAACATATCATTGATTCTGGGCCATCTTAACGCTAGCAATTCTGCCCACAAATGATAACCTCCAATTAATTGAAGTCACTTTATGTAAATATTCTTTAAAGGTAATGTCCAGATGCCGAAATGAATTGGAATCCCATCTAAATGGAAATCTAGATTTTAAATCTGTTTTATCTTCCTCTGTAATGTTAATGGTGAAAGTTTCTGATTTATGAGGGTTTAACTTGTAATTTGAAATAAAACTATATTCAGGACTTAGTTTCAATACTTGAATAAAAGATTCCTTCGGCTGAGTCAGGGTCACTACTATGTCGTCCGCAAATAGGGTTGTTTTATGTTCTCACTCTCCCACACCTATCCCCTTTATTCCTGGGGAACTTCTAAAAGCTTCTGCTAATGTTTCTAATAGTTATGCAAACTGGGTGGGAGAGAGAGGACATCCCTGCCTGGTGCCGTTTCCAATTCTGAAATATTGCAAATTAGATTCATATCCAGTTATTGCGGCTGAGGGGGCGGAGTATAGTGCCCATATAGCCTTAGTAGAAAACTCAACAAAACCTATCTTATCCAGTGCTTGTTTCAAATACTCCCACCCTATACTGTCAAATGCTTTTTCGGCACCCATAGACAATAATAGGGTGGGAGTATCTTTATTTTGGGATATATCTATCCAGTCCATACATTTTCAGACTTTATCCAAGCCCTGGCAGCAATGAAGCCAAATTCATCAATTGATATTAAGTTGTTAATTAGGCCTCTTAATCTGACTGCCAAGACTTTGGAATATAATTTAAGGTCCACATTCATTAATGATATGGGTCTATAGTTATTACAAAACTGTACTTCTTGATTATGTTTGGGTAGAAGAATAATGTTTGCTTTTAGCATTACTCCTGGAATGTTCCCTTCCATTTTGAATCCATTGAAAAGAACCTTTAAATAATTAATCACATTTGGATAAAAGGTTTTATAAAATAGGTAAGTGTAACCATCAGGTCCTGGTGTTGTGTATGGTTTCAACTTATTAATAACTTCTAAAAATTTCAAGTAGAGTGATGGGTTTATTCAACTCTTGTTGTTCGTCATCTGTTAGGCAGTTTGTATTTGCTAATAAAGTTATTAATGTCATTAAATGATGGTTCCTTAAATCCTGGTTGTTGTGATAAATTATCTAACTTTTTTTTATAATATTCTGAATATTTATTAGCAATATTCTTTGGTCTAGTATACAGATTGCCTTCATTCATCAGCCCTTCAGTTCTGGACCTGATATGTTTGTTCTTTATTTTTGGGCCAAAATTTAGCTTGTCTTATTATTGTGATGATAATATTTTTGTTCCATTCAAAATATTGCTTTGTCTGAAATCAATTGATTGATTTTGTTTATTTTATTTTTTTATTTTTTTTATTTCTAAAGATATTGAATCCTCTAAATTTGACTTATTCTTTATCTCTAAATTATGTAACTGAATCAATAATAATAATTCTGCTCTTTCTTTCTTAATCTGACTTTGCAATTTGATAAGAATACCTCTAACAAATGCTTTGTATGTTAGCCATAATGTACTTTTCAGGGCGACTGAATTGTTATTCAGTTGGAAGAATTTTAAGGCTTAACAATTCAATAAATTGGACCATTTACTTAAGGTATATTATGCTTTCTGTGTTTTAGATTATTTTATCGTCCAACCTCCATGGGGCTCTAATATTGTTGTTCCCTTCGAGGTTGATACTCATAGTAATGTATGAGCAATCGGAAATTGTGATAGGGCCAACTTCTGCCTGGCCCACTTTATTCATAGTCTCTCTATGGACTAAGAATAAATCAATCCTGGAGTACATCTTGTGGACTAGAATTTTTTCGCTGATCATGTTTGCAAAATATTTTGAAATTTTTTCGAGACTGGATAATTTCTGAATAACTTTTTGGGACTTACTATCCATTTAAGGATTTACCACAATATTAAAATCTCCTCCTATTATCAAAAAGCCCTGAGCATATTTTTTAGCTTTTTTAACTATCTTTTTTATAAACCCAAGTTGGTTGACTTGAGGGGAATATAGATTCAATAGTGAACATTTCTGATTATTAATTTCTCCTATCCACAAGATGTACCTACCATTAGGATCAATTTCCAACAAATCTTCTTTTACTATTAGTTTTTTGTTGAACAACATTGACACTGCCCTGGAGTTTGCAATTTTATCTAAGGCCCAATGGGTTTCTTGAAAAAAGATAATGTAAATGTTCTGTTGTTTAGTTAATCTAAATGTTGAGCTTCTCTTGCTAGGTGAGTTTAGCCTCCTTGTTTTAAGGCTTAACAATTCAATAAATTGGACCATTTACTTCTTCCATGACTGAGAACATGCATATGGAGCCATGTCTCCTACTAATTGATTTTGAGATAGACAAGTCTCCATTCATATCACAACTCCTCAATTCTTTAGTAAATTATTTACCTATTTTCCTATACACCTGCATACTAGACCATTTCATACCATTCATACTTCTATACAAATTTACATTTATTATACATATCATAATTTGACCTTTTGCTAGGCTCTTGCCTGTGTTAGGAACGTGCAACCATTTTAGGGGATGGTAAATTACATGTAATTAAATTATACTTACATTTAGCATGGCTCTAGTTATTTCTCTCCCTATGGTACTAATTCCAAATGATGATTAAATAATGAGTATTTTGCAATTACATAAATTCAATATGAATATTAATGTATAAACATATATCGATAAAACTACTTCACATTATTATCTCAAATTATTAAAATCTTATTTGTACATTAAGTTCCTATGATTTCTTAGTTATTAACATGGATGAAATACTTGTGCTATAAATCTAGAACTTTACAATTATTGTGAAATTCACTCAATTACATGTGTGTGAATCTACCAAATTCCTTTAAAATGTGTTTATAATATTATTTAAATGTTGTGATAAGAGTGTACACACCTCTACTACTTCTATCATACTTCCTAAATGTTTTGGTTCCCATTTTATCTCTGATTCTATTAGGTTTACGTTTTAAATAAATCTGGTTGCGTGTTATTTAAAGTGGGTTTAAAATATTAAGATGAATCATCTTGATTACTGTGCCTTTTGCACAATTTAAAAAACCCTTCTTAAGTAATTTAATTATTATTGTGACTCAAATTGTGATATTTTTCTTCTTTTTTTTTATTTTTTATTATTAATTGTTAATTATACCCCCTATTTGTGTAAGTTTCCCAAATTAAAAACTACACAGCCTTATTAAATTGCGATTCGTAAAATTGGAAAGGGCTCTATTTAAGCACATACTGTAGCATATTTTTTACAGAAGTTTTTAGTTAGTAAAGACCTTGCTTTTGGATAGAAGTTCACTAACTAAAAACTTCTGTAAAAAAATATGTTATGTTCTTAAATAGAACCCTTTTCAATTTGCTGAATCGCAATTTAATAAGGCTGAGCATAATTGTAACCCATCCAGGGGTTACAATTAACTGTATTTGTGACACCTATCCCTGGCGCTAGGTTCAACACAATAAATTAGCTGTATTTTCTATTTTATGAGAGTTTTTTAATTATATTAAGTGAGAGAACCGCTATGTTTTCAATTGCTATGAATTCGACTAGTTTGACCAGTCAACCAAAATTATTTGGATATGTATTTACCTTACTATTACATTATTCAAATTAAACCTTGTATTTGCTTATTTTAGCAGATAGTATCCTACCCACTACAGTCATCAAAAACAGTGCAGACACAATGCTAAAGGGTTCAGAGTAATAACAATTTCAAACTCCCAATATGTTGAGTTAATTCCATAACAAAAAAGAAAGAAACAAAGATACTCAATTCATGGAAGTTCAATTCCCTTTCCCCTTTGAAAGCATCAAACTTAAACTTTATGAGTTCTATTGGTGGTGGCAGACTGCCATTCAGGAACCAATTGTGTAAATGTATGTCCTGAATCACTGGTTGGGTCCAGAGTATTATCTTAACTCCGTAAAAGTTCTTGCCCTTCTTTTAGAGTATTCATTTTATGCCATTTGGATTAATTTAAGACTAGAAGACCAACAGGGAATGTCCATTTATATACAAGATTTCCTGATCTAAGGGCTTGGGTGATGGATCCAAATTCTTTCCGCCTAATCAGCATGGCAGTTGACAAATCAGAGAAGATTTTAATGCTTTCATAGGGGGCTTCAAAGGATCTTAATTTATAACTTGCTCTCGTTATGGCTTCCTTTGTTGGAAAGTAATGAAACTTAACCATAGCATCTCTAGGGATCTTAACATCTAGATGTGATGGTTTCAGAATTCTGTGGAAAGCTTCCATTCTTAGTTCTTCTTGAAGGTACCAAAATGACAAACAGCTTGGTTAAATATGATTTTAGGTCTTCTCCCTCTTCTAGATTCACCAGTTTCATATTTAGATCTTTAAGTTTGTCCTCGAATTTAGTTGTGTATGATAGCAGAGAATTATCGTCAGTTACCAATCTGTCGAATTTAACTTGTAAATCTGAGGTTTTAGAATGCACTTATTTTATGGCTAAGGCATTTTACATTACTTGGTTCTTTAAATCAGCCAATAGCTTGACTTGAAAGTCTTGTAATATCTCCTTCATTTTTGTTGAAGTTAAAACCTCCTCGCTATCTATATCACTACTTTGAGAGGTATCTGATATTGTTGATAAATTTGCTTCTACAATTGTATTCATTTTGGGTGACGTTGCCTCTAAAGATACTACGTTTTATTCAAATTTTTTGGAGGAAAAAGGGTAGATTTTTTGGGGGGTTTGTTTTTTATCTTGTACTTTGGTTCTCCCGGGCATGTTTCTTTTATTCTAAGTTTGCACCCAAACCTTTGTAAACCCACAGGAGATATACCCTGTAGGTTTTATAAAATTTCAAAGTTCGTATTGTGGTTAAATGAGGAATAGTGTATATACAGAGATTAATTTTGCAGATCACCTTCCCTTTAACCATTTTTACCAACACTTTATAAGATTGCCAACATAACAACCAGTTTCTTATAGTATTTTTTTTTAAGGCGAATTTGGTAAAATTTGACAATATATTTTTTCTTTCCAATAACTCCTTAATTTCCTATCTCCGCCTGAAACTTCTTTCTTATGCAATGGTTAGAAAGAACTTCTGTGTTGAAAGTCCCAGTTTTAAGTATCCAGGGGCTTACAATAGGTTGTGACATAGTTTTTTCCAATGTCCTCATGACCATTACAATACCTTGGATCAGGGGATATTGGCTAGACCCAAAAAGTCGCATAGTCCTGAGGTTGTGACAATACACTTTTGGGTCCCGAAGAGCCATTGGTTGTGTTGGTCAGTGTATTCCCACCTTGGACCCAAAAAGCAGGGTGTCACAGTTTCAAAGTGTGGCGCACATTTCACTTGATTTTTCAGCATCTCTGCCACTAGGGGGTGCATTCAGATAATCAATGGGCTGCATTCTCTATCTCCATGTGTGCGGAGGCTATGTGCTGAATGTAAAGCTCTCACTTTAACAGCTCAATCACACTCAACAAAATACATGTAATGCAGTATAGATATAAATATGAAATGTTGTTTGCATAATAACCCTCCTAAGTAGTGATGTCCCGAACAGTTCGCCGGAGAACTATTTGCGGCGATTTTCGCATGTCAAGTGTTCGCCACGAACGGCGAACACATGCGCTTTTCGGTTCGCCCCCTATACTTTATCATTGAGGAAACTTTGAACATCATTTATTTTATTTTATAAAAAAAAATTGTGTAATCTATGCCTGCCTGCCAGCGTGTGTGTGTGACAGGCTAACACCTAACAGCTTATATTGTGCTTATTTTCACTACTCATACCTGGTGGTGTAACATACATTGAAAACAACCATTTTTTTCCTGTAATCTAATTTCAGTTGCCTGCCTGTGTCAGGCTAACAGCTTATATTGTGCTCAGTGACATAAAACAACACTTTTTTGACTGTAATAGATTGAATAGCAATTGCCTGCCTACAGGCGTATGTGTGAAGCCTATTGCATCTACTCTGCCAACTTTTGCCAGTGCACAGTGATACATCATATCTGGTGCAACCGTAGTGTACAGTGACATAAAACAACACTTTTTTGACTGTAATTGATTGAATATCAGTAGCCTGCCTACAGGCGTGTGTGTGAGGCCTACAGCGCCTACTCTGCCAACTTTTGCCAGTGCACAGTGACACTCATATCTGGTGCCACCTTAGATTGCACGCGCAGTGCTCCAAATTTGAAGTGGGAGGACCGACCAAGCATCTTTTTCCATCTCCCTGTTCCAAAAATCAATGCCATATACACGTCCCCGAATAGTGGACGTAACAGGGATTAAACTGATAGGAATAGTGCTACTTAACAGTACACACCTTATAATAACGCAGACAGAGGCAACGCGTATAATCTTCCATGCTGTGCAGTGGAAGCCCCCAGACTCTGACCTGTGTATAATCTTCCATACTGGGCAGTGGAAGCCCCCAGACTCTGACCTGTGTATAATCTTCCATGCTGGAAGTGGAAGCCCCCAGACTCTGGGAGTCTGAAGAAGAGGAGTCAGAGGAGGAAGGTGGCTTTGAGGAGGTGGAAGACCAAACACAGCAGGCATCCCAGGGGGCTTGTTGTCACCTTTCGGGGACCCTTGGTGGCTGAGTGGAGGAAGAGACCTTCAATGACATCAGTGAGGACAAGGAACATGGCTAGCTTGGTATCCAACCTTGTGCAAATGGGGAGTTTGCGGTTGTGCAAAGGGACTGTTTGTGGTTGTTTGCGGTGCATTGAATGGGGAGATTGGTCTGGTACTGTGAAGCGGGTGTAACCCTTACACTACCTGATCGATACAACATCTTACCTGATGTTTTAAAGCATGTAATTCCAAACAATTTAGGAATATTAGGTGATTTATGATCTTGATGGCTTAAAGCCAGACTCTGCATCAACTATGTAATTTTCCGTGGGAGTTTTGCCATGGATCCCCCTCCGGCATGCCACAGCCCAGGTGTTAGTCCCCTTGAAACAACTTTCCCATCACTATTGTGGCCAGAAAGAGTCCCTGTGGGTTTTGAAATTCGCCTGCCTATTGAAGTTTATGGGGTTCGCCGATGTTCGCCCGTTCGCGAACATTTGCTGGCAGTTTGCGTGCGCTGTTCGCCAACCCAAAATTTGATGTTCGCGACATCACTACTCCTAAGTCTTAATTCAAGTGGAGCAAATAAACTATTTGATTATTAATCGCCAATGAGCGTATACATAAAACATGTCTTTCATAAATCAGATTTATATATATATTTATACGAATCTGTACTAATTCATAAATGCAAAAATGCTTTAAATCAATGAACCTGATGCAAAAATAAATATAATAGGACCCAAACTTATGTCTATAGAAGAACAATAATATAATAATATTCCATGCCTAGAAAAATAGAAGCAGATAGAAGCAAAGCTCATCCATCTTTGGCTACTATTTTATAGTTAATCTGATTTCTATATTTTCCAACTGGTGATGGTCATGTGTAAGGTCATCTCAGAGGCTGCTGGAAAAGGGGATTTGCTATAACCAGAGACTTATCTAGAAAGAATTCTGCTAACCTCTCACCTGCTTCATTTTGTACTACAAAGACAAAATTGCCCACTATGCCAGATATATTTTGGTTCCCTACCAAATTTTCCAATATTCTATGATGAGAGGTGCCACGCACAATAAGACAATGAGACTTGGATAACAAGCAGAATGGGTTTAAAAACAAACAAACAGTAAACTACTAATGGACTTAATGGTGGCAGCTTATATACTGCCAATAGTATCTTAAAAATAAGAAATTTGTTGTACAGAATGTTTTTAAAAAACGCATATTTACCTTTATCATATTCTGCATTTAAGGGACAGTCATCATCCCCAGTGGACTGGTTTCTTCAACCTGCGTGGCTGGTGTCTATACTTTCCATGGGCTATCTAAAGGGCCAATATATATATATATTTAGAGAGAGAGAGAGAAAGAGAGACTGACATACCCAACTTTACACTTTCAAGCAAACGGGGGGGGGGGGGGGGGGGGTCCTGTCACATTTCCCCAATCTGTACAGATCCCACTTAGGACAACAAAACAAACTGGAGGGAGAGGGTGATCGTATCACATTTCCCCCAGATTGCATAGGCTACTTTGGAGAGAAGGAAGCTAATGGAAAGGAGAAGGACAAACCTGTAATTTGCAGAGAGTGTACAGGGAGAGAGAGATACCCCCATACCTCATTACTTTTGCTTTCCTGTGACAGCAAAATGTAGGAGCCATGAAGTCTCATACATCACCCTGCCTGTTGACATCACTGAGTGGGCCGAGATGTTCCACATACCACCCACTAACACTTAATTTGCATTCTAAACCTCAGTTGAGCTGCTCTGCAATGTCACAGGTAAACCGACATAAACTGCAATATCTTTTAAACTACTTAGAATTGGACTAGGCTTTAACCGCTGAAGTGGTAATCCCTTGCGTGGCCCGGGGTTAATTTACTGTTTCTAAATTGGTAACCCCGAGCCACGCTTGGGGTTACTGCAGGGGGCCCAGTGCTGCCAAAATTGTCTAGGCCCCCTAGGCATACCCTTCCTCCTCCTTCATCCTCCTTCCCCCATTATCATTCTCCTCCCCCCTGATCATCTTCCTTCTCCTCTCTCCCTGATCATCCTCTTCCTTCCCCCTAACCTCCTCCTCACTTCCCACTCTGCAGTCCCTATCCCCCCTCTCTCCTTACTTGTTATTGTGATGAGAAGATGGAAGATTATACACAGGTCAGAGTCTGGGGGCTTCCACTGCACAGCATGGAAGATTATACACAGGTCATAGTCTGGGGGCTTCCACTGCCCAGCATGGAAGATTGTACACAGGTCAGAGTCTTGGGGCTTCCACTGCACAGCATGGAAGATTATACTGTACGTGTTGCCTCTGTCTGCGTTATTATATGGTGTGTACTGTTAAGTAATACTATTCCTATCGGTTTAATCCCTGTTACGTGCACTATTAGCTTCTCACACACACACACTCTGGCAGGCAGGCTTAGATTACACAAATAAAATAAAATAAATGATGTTCAAAGTTTTCTCAATGATAAAGTATAGGGGGCGAACAGAAAAGCGCATTTGTTCGCCGTTCGCGGCGGACGCGAAAATGCGAAAATCACAGCGAATAGTTCTCCGGCGAATGTTCGGGACATCACTAATATCTATATATACATACAATATATATATATATATAAATATATAATTTTTTTGTGTATAGCCTCCCCCAACTCTCATCTCTCTCTCTCTCACGTCTCCCCCATCTCTCTCCCACTTCTCTCTCCACTGTCTTTTTCTCTACCCTCTTACCCGCTCTCTCCTTCAACCCCCTCTCTCCTCTCTCCTGCTCTCCCCATCCCTATCTCTATATCCTTCTACTCCCTCCCCCTCTACTTTTCTACTCCTCTTTCTCCTTCTCCCCTTCTTTCTCCTTCTCCCTTCTTCCTCCTTCTCACCCCTCTCCCCTTCTCTCTCCCCCCTCTCTCCCTTCCCTCTCCTTCTCTCTCCATTCCCTCTCCTTCTCTCTACCTCTCTTTCCTTCTCTCTCCCCTCTTCTCTTCTCCCCCCTCTCCTTCTCTCTCATTCTGCCCCTCCCCTCTCCTTCTCTCTCATTCTCCCCATCCTCTCTCCCCCCTTTCCTTCTCTCCCCCTCTCCTCTCCTTCTCTCTCCTTCTCCCCTTACCCTCTACCCTCCCTCTCCTTCTCTCTTACCCTCTTTCCTTCTCTCCCCCCTATCCTTCTCTCCCCATCTCTTCTCCTTTTCTCTCCCCCTCCTCTCCAACAAATGGTGTAGCTTATGGTTAGAGGTTACACTTTCCCCCCCTCCCTCGCTCCTTCAACCCCCTCTCTCCTTCTCTCACCTGCTCTCCCCATCCCTATCTCTCTCTTCTTCTCCTCCCTCCCCCTCTCCTTTCCTCCCATCTTTCTCTCCATTCCCTCTCCCCTCTCTCCCTTCCCTCTCCTTCTCTCTCCCTTCCCTCTCCTTCTCTCTCCCCCATTCTCCCCCCTCTCCTTCTCTACCCTCACTCTTCCCTTTATCTCCCCCTCTTTCCTTCTCTCCCCCCTCTCCTTCACTCTCTACCTTTCCTTCTCTCTCATTCTCCCCCTCCCCTCTCTTTCTATCCCTCTCTTTCCTTCTCTCCCCCTCTCTTTCTCTCTCATTCTCCCGCCCCCCTCTCCTTCACTCTCATTCTCCCCCTCCTCTCTGCCCCCTCTTTCCTTCTCTCCCCCTCCACTCTCCTTCTCTCTCATTCTACCCATCCCCTCTCCCCTCCTCTCTCCTTTTCTCTCCCCCTCTTTCCTTCTCTCCCCTCTTTCCTTCTCTCCCCCCTATCCTTCTCACCCCCTCCCCTCTTCTTCTGTATCCCCCTCCTTCTCCCCAACAAATGGTGTAGCTTTTGGTTAGAGGTTACACTCAGGCCAACATGAGCCGCCTCTCTTCTGGCTTTGCATGGGGAGAGGCTCAAAATGAGCCCCGAAGGAGCTCATCGCAAGGCCAGCAAGTTAGAATGGGATAGAGATACGCAATGAGCACAGAAGGTGCTCATCGCAAGGCTCACAAGGTAGAGGCTGGGAGAGGCTATAAAAGAGTTACAAGCTTGAAAAAAAAAGGGAATCATTTATTTTCAAGCCCGAAACTTGATGTAAACTGACAGAGAGACACAGGGGTGTAATGCTAATAAAGTTACAGGCTTTCGGATTCGCTCACCGCATGCCGCAGCCTGCAATAAGGTAGGGGGGGCAAGGCTCTCAATGAGTGCCAAAGGCACTCATTGCGAGGCTCACATTGTGATGCAAATAGCATTGTGAGGCTTCAATTTCTTTTGCTGTAATTGTTGGCAAGTCGCTAGTATTATATAAGTTCAGTATTTACCATCTAGGGCATTTTTATTAAAGATACCCTTTAGGGATATTGTTATATAATTATTGCATTTGCATGTAATTGCATTTATATTTACTATTTACTAGTCATAATAGTTCTCTGATTGGTTATTGAGAAAGACTACTCTCTTGGACTCTTATAATAATGTTTGCTATGCCCCCCTTTCTACATAAGCCATACATGGTAATATGTTTGGGTAACTGGCTCATGGTTCTCATATTGCATTTAATGTTACACTTATATAAGAATATTTTGGGCTATGTTTATACTATAAACATAGGTCATTTTCTTGGATTTTCTTAGGGGATATTTTGATGTGAGACTTCTGGCATCTGTTGCTTTCTTTCACAGTGTATGACCATGCAGGACCTGTTTAATCAGTAACTTGTGTACTCACTATAAACACAATTATTTTGATGATGTTTAGTCATTCAGTCATGTCTGACTCTCCGTGACTCTATGGACCACAGCACGCCAGGTGCATCTCTCAGTCACTGCCCCTCTGAGCTCCATCAAGCTCATGTTCATTGCTTCAGCGACCTCATCAATCCATCTACGCCTCTGTTGCCCCCTTCTTCTTGTACCTTCAATCTTTCCCAGCATCAGAATCTTTTCTAGGGAATCTTCCGTCTCATGATATGGCCAAAATATTTGAGCTTCAGTTTATACTCTTCAATAATTAACAGAAGATACCACATTTGGCCATTTCAAGAACCTAATAATTAGGCTAACAACAAAAGTAGCAAAACTTAATAGTGACATGGGGCCCTATTAAATTTGCAGGAGTTACAGAGCGATTAAATTAGAAATTTCATGGCCGAAATCCGAATCTGTAAACCATGCTTTGGACCTTAGCATTTTGCGGGCATGAACATGATAAATTATTCAAAACCGTAGACGGAGCCAATAGTAAAAGAGTCCGTCACTGTGATTACGTCACTAAAACATGGAGGCAAAAAAAGAGAAACAAAAAAAATAAACCTACAAAGTAAGGCCTGAAAAAATCATAGTGACTGCAGCATCTCTTCTCAGCAGCATTCCTCAGTAACCATCAATTGGTGACATGTTAAACAGAACCCTACGTGTCCACAGAGAAGAGGATCATGGACCATGGCATGGGAGGTAGCAATTTGCATACAACATATCACCATCACATAGGCCAAGATCCAAGACTCTGTAGCCAGGCTAGATTAGGTTAACATTGTGACCAATAGATGATGAGTGCTGTTGAGAAAGCACAAACATATGCGCAACAACTTTGTCCTCCTGTGTCTAGCCACAGGGCCCACATCCTCTGTGGCTGGCCGCCGTCTCCCTGCTGGTGGTGGTGGTGGGAGGGTGTGGGGAGGCCATCCTCCAGGAGGCAGAGGCACAACATGTGGCGGTGGTAGAGGCATGGTGGGAAGATTGGAGGGGCCAGGCTGGGGATGCCTCCGGGGTAGAGGAGGTAGGGCTGGGGACTAGTCCAATCCTGAGCAGCCCAGCCAGATAGAACTCTATCATTAGATGATGCCTCTGCTTCTTTCTACTGCACCTTACAAGGCTGCGCATGACCTCTGCATGATTGACAGAGATGCTGGCCTGGATCCCCCAAAGTAAGTCCACCTGCTGTTGCATGAGGGTCAGCATCTCCACCTGTGCAGCCTGTCCTGATGTGGGGGATAAAGGCCTGTGGGGCATGGCCAGATGAGGAGGTTGCGGTGTTGGAGTGGGAAGGGGGAGATGTTCAGTTTTTGAAAG
The DNA here is from genome assembly GCA_027410445.1 of Discoglossus pictus. Taxonomy (NCBI): domain Eukaryota; kingdom Metazoa; phylum Chordata; class Amphibia; order Anura; family Alytidae; genus Discoglossus; species Discoglossus pictus. Next base: position 234,067,450 of record CM050169.1, read on the forward strand.
AGAGGGTTATTGGGGTCAAAACTCAACGGTGTTGATAGTGGTCCAGCTGGTGACACCACTAGTCATATGACATCCCCCTCCTCTTACCAGGACCCTCGGATCCTCTTCATTCCTCCTCTCCCTGCACCAGTTCCTGCTGGGTGGGGGCTTGCTCATCCACTTCCTGCTTCAATATTGACGCCTCTGCCTCTTGCTTGCCACTGGACCCAGACCTCCTCCTGGATGCTGAAAGATAGAAAAGAAAGGCATATGTCATTAGTATGATAAATAATACATTGTTATGTGTTAGTTTCTAACTATCGGACATCTAGGCTCGAACCTTGATTATACTCCTAATTTCAACTCAGATTAGCTATCATATGCTAGATATGATCTATTCTTTGGCTCTTGGTCTTGACCGTTCTTGACTGCTAACGCTATCTTGAGTCCGGCTGCGTTCTGTAACTGTATAGGCTGCAGTGGGCACACCAATAAATGGACTTGTTATTTCTTGATTACTGTTGTTGTGCCCAGGAATGACAGTGATTTGTCAGCTTCATGGATTTAATGATGCATCCATCTATCCCTTGTTAATTCAATGGAGCTGACATGTCAGTGTCCTTGTTGGTCATCATGTACATGTGTAGTGTGTGATGCACATGTGGTGGCATGTTGGATTATGTTATTATTATTTTTAAAATATGACTGATCACAGAGTTGTTTGGCTCCTACTTAAATCATTATCATAACATAAATCACTCAAATGGCCCTGATCAAAAGTTTACATACCCTTGAATCTTTGGCCGTGTTACAAATACACAAGGTCACACACAGGGTAAAATGACAAATAAAGGTTATTTTCCCACACCTGTAACTTTTTAAATTGCAATTAGTGTCTGTGTATAAATAGTCAATGAGTTTGTTAGCTCTCACATGGATGCACTGAGCAGGCTAGATACTGAGCAATGGTGAGCGGAAAAAAAACTGTCAAAAGATCTGCGTAACAAGGTAATGGAACTTCATAAAGATTGAAAAGGATATAAAAATTTATCCAAAGTCTTGAAAATGCCAGTCAGTACTGTTCAATCACTTATTAAGAAAAGGAAAATTCTGAGATCTCTTGATACCAAACCAAGGTAAGGTAGACCAAGAAAGATTTTGACCACAACTGGCAGAAGAATTGTTCGGAATATAAAGAAAAACCCACAGGTAACCTCAAGAAAAATACAGGCTGCTCTGGAAAAAGACGGTGTGGCTGTTTTAAGGAGTAAAAATACGTTGATACTTGAACAAAAATTTGATTTATGGTTGAGTTGCCAGAAAGAAGCCTTTACTGCCCCAAAGCCACAAAAAAGGCAAGGGGATTAAATTTCTATCCGTAGCACTGTAAATGCACACATACACACACACTATTGTACTTAAAATGAAAGTGAAAGTGATGTTAGGTATTAAAATTAATTCTTGAAAAGATATTTAGGAAGGAAATAACTTTAGGAGTTAAGTAAGGCTATATTTTTTAATTTTTATCTTATTCATATTTCATTAATCCTATAAATGCCAATCACTGGAAGGATGTAATTGTGACAATTTTTCACAAAAGAGGGGAAAGACACCCTTTTGAATCCAGAAAAACTCCTCTATTTAGTACATATGGTAAATCAGAAAAAATAGTTTAAAACTTATAATTTTTATTAATGTGTTTAAAAATAAAACTAACTAATAATTAAAACTAATCCCCTTTTAATACAGATTATCCACCAAGCACACGTAGGTTTTATACCTACAAGGCAAGCACAGAATAATATAAGATAATACTAATCTAATTGTTGGCTCTCTCATCAAAGAAAATAGCCTTCAATGTTCTGTCAATGCCAAAAACTGGCTATGGCCTTTCCTATTTGAGATCTTATCAACTCAAGGCTTTATAGACAAATTAATTGTATTACATAAAAAAAAAAATCTATATGCATCCAACAGCTTCCTTTCTTTTCCAAAACACCTACAAAAATTTCATATACATTTCATATACATAATAAAACTAGACAAGGGTGACCACTGCCACTCCTCTTTTTTGCAACACCCCTTAAACTCTTGTTTAGTTATATTAGACAGGACCCTCAAATTAGTGCAATCTCTCCCACAAATAATGAATATAAAAATTCAGCAAATGCAGATCATTTCAAGTAATCTTTAACAAGTCCTCTAAAATCCCTTCCCTATAGAATGGAGGATCTTGATAAATATGTCATCCTTTCAGGCTTCAAAATCAATTTGACTAAATCAGAGTTATTGAAAACCTTATACACCTCATAGAATTAAACTTTGGATTTTACATTAAAAAACACAAATTTAACTATACTCCCTTGCTTTCAAAAACCAACAACTATGGCACAGATTATGAATGTCATGATTACATTATTTAGTGACATTAATATTACCATTAATTATGGATATGACCAAAGGAGCATAACATTGTTGCATTGTGATTACATATTATTGTGTGTGGTTATATGTTGCCTGTACATTGTTATCTTGTATTCTAGTTATAATATGTTATAGAGGGAAAATGTCATATAAAACAGAATATATGTCGAAATGGTGAAAATGCTCTGCACGGAAGTTTAACTGCAGAACATTGCGTCTGCACACATACAGGCCTTGATTCAAGACAGATGACCGCTCCTTAGGCGTCCAGAGAAAACACTTGAGATTAACATCAAGGTTTTCTGCCCTAGCTAGCTATAGACACCTGTCATAACGTTTAGACATCTGATGAGTTTTATCTCAAGTGCTCTATAGCACTCAATGCTGCAAGGCAGATGTTTTTCATCACACATACACAAAAGTAAACAAGGGTATGTTATGGGAGATGTATACTTATTTTGGTTCTTTGATTCAATAAAGGTTCAGTTCTAGTTTTACATATCCACAGTGTGTGGGGAGTGGTCTGCCCCTGTACCTCTTCAGAAGCCATCTTGTGTGCCACAGAGAACAAGAACCACATAATTCTGCTTGGGTAGGTTGGAACTAGGTTCATATCAAGCCCCGTTGAAGAAGCAGATCGTGACAATGAATATCTTGGATGTGTCGCAATAAAAAAAGAATATTCATCTTACCAATTGAAAGTGTTAAGACTGAAAAATGTCCCAGAAGCTCTTAGACAACAATGCATACCCCAAGTTTGAACAGCAGAATAGGTATGCCTAACATTTCTCTCTACTATAAGGCTGCTCAGCTTGCACATGTACAATCTTGGCACTTACCACTCTATCAAAATATTAAGATTGAAGTAGAAAATGACTTTCTCCTGCCAAATGTATTATCATACTTCATATAGCTCAGGAAGCCTCATCAACCTCAAATCAATATACAATATCCAGCATCAATACATACTTATATATTTATTTATACATTAACACCATGCCCCTCAATATTAACATCATCTTTGTTGATAAAGAATTGTCACCTGGCTTCGACATTGATATGCTGATGATGTATTGAAGCCATAGGAAAATACTGATATAAGAATTATTATTGGATAATGATATTATTCCATTCCGTACTCTTCAAACCAGAACACCCCTCATACCTCAAAGTTCTTTAGATATAGACTACTCTGAAGCAATTAAGTTTATAACTGAATAAAAACAGCAAGTCTATATCCTTGTATTATGTTTTAAAAAGTGTGCCTTATATCCTGTGCTTTTAGAGGTTTGATGTCCCAGCTCTTTGCACTGCTTTGTCAGAAGACAATATTTTACCCCTTCCATATATCATCTGTGGGAAAATGATTTGGGAGAAAACCTTGACATAGAAGAATGGCAAGGCATTAAAACACTATTTGCTCCAATTGTTATGAATAATCCCACAAAACACTTCATCATTGGTATGTTTTACCTCTTAGGTTGCAAAAGATGAGACAGGTCCCGGTCCTCTGTGCTGAAAAGGTTGCAACATAGAAGGATCCTACCAACCCTCATGTGTGGTGGTACTGCACAAAGATCCAATTTTATTGAACCCTATTTATTACTCTAATAACAAAATGTTTAGAATCTACCTTAATTTGAACAATAGTTTTGTACTTTTTCAAGAGTTTGAATGTCTGTTTTGCATTAAAGTCCATAATTTCATTGTGTTTTTAAGTAATATATTTTTATAAGCGCCGAGGTTCAAATACAAATTAAATAAAATAAACTGACTTTTTAGGTTTCATTTTTTTTTTTTTTTAAGTTTATCTAGGGCCATATTAAATTAAACCTTGTAATTGCCTTGGTCCTTGCAAAAGTCATCTTAGTGCTGTTTGCTATGGCCAATTACTCAATATGTTCCTTGCAGCCGCCATTGCGAACTGACACCCAAAAATGGCAGAAAATAAGCTCAGAGGGAGCTACGTAGTAACACGCAAACATAAATCTACGGGTAAACCTCGTAGCTCAGAGGAATCCCTATGGGCACAAAAAAGTGCTTGCAAGGGCTACTAAAGCCCATACGTCCTGCATCGGAGCAGCCCAACACCTGCATCTGATGCTCCCCTCTGCTCCCTAAACACATCCCCATGCTGCAGGGGTCCTTATCAGGGTCCCCGTAGCCTCCCCATATTTACCCTTGCAGCGGGGGTCTCCGATCGGCATCGATCTCACCACCCGTTGCATTTAAAAAATGCAAAACTCCTGCCGCGGGACCTTAAAGGGCACGCGGCATGCCATTAGCCAATCCTGGCCGCAGGGGTACTGTACCCCCACAGCACCTAACATTAACCCCCCTCTATGCTGGGGGTACCCATCGGGACCCCCAAAGTGTCCCCATATTAACCCTTGCAACAGGGGTTCCGATCTGTCTCGATCTAAGCACTATTAATCCTAACTGTAACCCATTAAGCAAAACTAAACCCCGTTACCCCATCTAGACCTTTTTATAAATACAAATAAACAAAATCGAAGCACTCTGTATAGAGCCCCATTAGTGATAAGGTTAATTAAGGGCTCATGGGGCTCTGTATAGTGCCTCATGAGTGATGGGGTTAATTTTAAGTGCCTGGGGTCGTACTTATATTACCCCCGCGGCAGGGGCTAATTTTTTATTTAGCGCTGGTTGCTGCAGGACCTTTACGGTCCTTTAAGGACCCGAGAGGTGTGAATTTTTTTAAATGCAACGGGTGGCCCGATTGATGCCCATTGGGGACCCACATAGCAAGGGTTAATATGGGGACACTTTGGGGGTCCCCATATGTATTTAGAACTGACATGGGGGTCCTGAATGCAAGTGATGATGTGGGGAGCCTGCAATGTCATCTCGCAGGCTTTCACTTCTCCTGCCCTGTTGCTCCATGTTTGACACACACGGCCCTGCTACGCAGCTCATACGTTGCTCGCAGCAAGTCTAATTTAATACAGTTGTAACTTTTTAATATTTGAAGCACGTAGGGCTTAAGTTCTTACCTTGTATCTACAGTGCCTTGCAAAAGTATTCACCCCCCTTGACTTTTTACCTATTTTGTTACATTACAGCCTTAAGTTCAATGTCTTGTTATTCTGAATTTTATGTGATGTATCAGAACACCATAGTCAAAGGTGGTGAAGTGAAATGAGAAAAATATATATATATAAAACTATTTTTTAGAAATAGAAAACAGAAAATTGGCATGTGCGTATGTATTCACCCCCTCTGTTATGAAGCCCATAAATAGCTCTGGTGCAACCAATTACCTTCAGAAGTCACATAATTAGTGAAACGATGTCCACCTGTGTGCAATCTAAGTGTCACATGTTCTGTCATTACCTATACACACCTTTTGTGAAAGGCCCCAGAGGCTGCAACACCTAAGCAGCACTACTAACCAAACACTGAAAGAAAACCAAGGAACTCTCCAAACATGTAAGGACAATGTTGTTGAGAAGTACAAGTCAGGGTTAGGTTATAAAAAATATCCAAATCTTTGATGATCCCCAGGAGCACAATCAAATCTATCATAACCAAATGGAAAGAACATGGCACAACAGCAAACCTGCCAAGAGATGGCTGCCCACCAAAACTCACGGACCGGGCAAAGAGGGCATTAATCAGAGAGGCAGTACAGAGACCTAAGGTAATCCTGGAGGAGCTGCAGAGGTCCACAGCAGAGACTGGAGTATCTATACATAGGACAACAATAAGCCATACGCTCCATAGAGTTAGGCATTATGGCAAAGTGGCCAGAAGAAAGCCATTACTTTCAGCAAATAACAAAATGGCACGTTTTGAGTTTGTGAAAAGACATGTGGGAGACACCCAAAATGTATGGAGGAAGATGCTCTAGTCTGATTAGACTAAAATTTGACTTTTCAGCCTTCAAAGAAAATGCTATGTCTGGCGTAAACCCAACACATCACATCACCCAAAGAGCACCATCCCCACAGTGAAACATGGTGGTGGAAGCATCATGCTGTGGGGATGTTTTCAGCAGCTGGTACTGTGAAACTGGTCAGAGTTGAGGGAAAGATGGAAGGTGCTAAATACAGGGATGTTCTTGAGCAAATCCTGTACCACTCTGTGCCTGATTTGAGGCTAGGACGGAGGGTCACCTTCCAGCAGGACAATGACCCCAAAGACACTGCTAAAGCAACACTTGGGGGTTTAAGGGGAAGCATGTAAATGTGTTGGAATGGCCTAGTCAAAGCCCAAACCTCAATCCAATAGAAAATCTGTGGTCAGACTTAAAGATTGCTGTTCACAAGTGCAAACCATTAATCTTGAAGGAGCTGGAGCAGTTTTGCAATGATGAATGGACAAAAATCCCAGTGGTAAGATGTTGCAAGCTCATAGAGACTTATCCAAAGCGACTTGGAGTTGTGATTGCCGCAAAAGGTGGCGCTACAAAGTATTGACTTTAGGGGGAGAATAGTTATGCCCATTGACTATTTTTTGTTATTTTGTTCTATTTGTTGTATTCTTCACAATCACATATATAGTTGTGAGCGTACAGGCCGTTGCTCACGCTTGCGGGCTCGCGTAGCGAGCCCGCAAGAACTACGTCCCTCGCAAAGCGAGGGACGCAGTTCCCCGCAAATGCGGGTCCTCGCGAAGCGAGGGTCCGCATTTGCGGTGGTGGAAGCATCCCAACGTCCCCGCAAATGCGGATCCTCGCGAAGCGAGGGTCCGCATTTGAGGAGGTGGAGGCTCAACGTCGGCTGTGTTAACACACACATACACACACACGACTTTTTAACAAAATAAACCCAACCTCCCAGCCAACAAAAACCCAACAACGTCCCCGCAAATGCGGATCCTCGCGAAGCGAGGGTCTGCATTTGCGGTGGTGGGAGCATCCCAACGTCGGCTGTGTTCACACACATACACATACACGACTTTATAACAAAAAAAAACTCAAAGGCCCCTCACACCCGCTTACACCCAGACACACACAAGCAAGACTTAACAAAAAAACAGCAAAAAAGACCCTTCACACGCTCTTAACACACGCACGACTTAGAAACATACGCACGACTTAGAAACAAATACACTGCGTCGTACACGTAAAAGCTAACTGCGTATATCGCAAAAAAAAACGGCAACATCGCAACAAAATACGGCCGCATCGGAAAAAAATACGGCAGTGAAAGACCCATTACAAACGACGCCCTTAAAAACATCACAAACAGAAGAAATAAACACAACGAACACATAAAAAGCTTACTTACAGCAAGGGGGGGCATCAGGCACCTCGAAAAGTTCATTTACACGTCCATTTAAGTTAAAAAAATGAGTTTAAACGGCCGAAAATCGGCTAAGCGAGAGAAAAAATGGCCGACAAGCAAAACGAAAACGAGGCTTCAGACGTAACTACTCTGCAGTAACTCAGAAAAATGAAACACATACTATGCGGAACGTACCACAGTCACAGTTAAACACCATTTTGAACACTACTACGCACAAAATGGCGGATGGAACGCAAATTGTAAGCTGAAACGCAAATAGCGCATGCGTATTGCGTTATAACGTTCTGAGGCACTTGAAAGTTTAAAAACATACTGCCTACTTTCCAGAAATTTTTACAAGGTTATAAATACTGCCTACTTTCCAGAAATTTCTACATTTCTACTCAGGTGATGAACAGAGGGACTTCAGAGTTAACTGCTGCTCTTACTTCAGAAGATAATTGTTTCCTAATTTACTACTTTACATTGTGCAAATTACAACTGAGAGGTAAGCTATAATATATTACATTTTATTATAAAGACACCACAAAAAAAAAAAAGGAACTATGAAAATGAGATTTATGTAGTGACATGTCACACGCACATTTATGTCTATCATGTATAGTCACATGTCACACGCACATTTATGTCTATCATGTATAGTCACATGTCACACACACATTTATGTGTGTAGACCCACGAAAAAAATAAGGTTCATTTAACAACAAAAAAATGTGATTTATGTAGTGACATGTCACACGCACATATATGTGTATCATGTATAGTGACATGTGACACGCACATTTATGTGTATTGCCCCTGCAACAAAATGATCTTAAAACAAACTAATTAAACAACTACATTTAAATGACATTACAAAAAAAAAATTGTAATATTAAAATATGAGTCATGTATACTGATATGTGACACGCACCTATATGTGTATCATCTATAGTCACATGTCACACACACATTTATGTGTGTTGGCAAAAACAAAAAATAAGGTTCATTTAACAATTAAAATATGATTCATGTATAGTGATATGTCACACGCACAGAAAAAAATTACATTGAACTCTGAAAATGTGCTTCATGTATGTGACATATGTGTGTAGCCCCCCCAAAAACATTTATGTTAATTGAAAATAATTACAGAAGTATATTTAAATGACATTCATTTAGTGCAATTCAATATATTACCTAAAACTCAATCTTTCTACTTCTTTTAATATTCAAACAGACTCTGCATCAACAGCTTCACTCAACAATTTGCACCGTGCATTGTAAAGCACAATCCCTTTTAAAGAACACCAACAAAGAAGAACAGGTAAGATAGAACAATACATTAGATGCTGAAAAGGCCATGCTTTGCTAAATAAAAAATAAAACTTATACAATTAACTATTTCACTTTCTTTTTCAAACAGACACTACAAGAAGACCGGCGGATTAACATTGGCATGAGGGGACCCTCTGTCATTCGACACTTCAATCAAGGTAAAGTATTAAGTATAAAAAAAGAAACAAACTATGAGCCTCATTCAATTGTGAGTTGGACAATTGAATAGGGCTCTATATAAGCACATAACATATTTTTTAGACAGAACTTTTTAGTTACTGAACTTCTATCCAAAATCAAGGTCTTCACTAACTAAAAACTTCCGTCAAAAAATATGTTATGTGCTTATATAGAGCCCTCTTCAATTGGCAAAATTGCAATTGAATGAGGACCTATATATCTTTAATGGCCGAGGGTCTCATTTAAATGTGATTGGCCCATTTCAATAGGGCTCTATATAAGCACAGAGCATATTTTTTACTGAACTTTTTAGTTAGTGAAGACCTTGCTTTTGAATACAAGTTCACTAACTAAAATCTTCTGTAAAAAATATGCTCTGTGTTCATATTCAGCCCTATTCGATAGCCCAAAACGCAATTGAATCAGGCCCCGACAATATAACAAATGCAGCAACCAAAGGCCCTCATTCAATTGCTATTTGACCAATTGAATAGCGGTCTAAATAAGCACATAGCATATTTTTTTTAAAGAAGTTTTTAGTTAGTGAAAACCTTGATTTTGGATAGATGTTGACGAACTAAAAACTTCTTTAAAAAAAATATGTTATGTGCTTATTTAGACCCCTAAAGCCTCATTCAATTCTGAGTTGCCCAATTGAATAGGGCTCTATATAAGCACATACAAAAAAATGTAAACAAACTTTTTAGTTACTGAACCTCTATCCAAAACCAAGGTTTTCACTAACTAAAAACTTCTGTCAAAAAATATGTTATGTGCTTATATAGAGACCTATTCAATTGACAAACTTCTAATTGAATGAGGACCCTATTGAATTGGCCAAACTGCAATTGAATGAGGCCCAAAGTATGCAACATATGGTACACACAAAGTGGTACACACAAAACAGGATTGCAACAAACTCAGACAAACACATAGCAAACTAAATTAACTTTCGTATTCAATGTTTAACAACCTATAAGCATTAGAAAAAAGCCTAAATAAGCATACCAAAAGTGGTGCGCACCAAACAGGATTGTACAAAAACTCACACAAACACATAGCAAAGTAAATTAATATTCTTATTTAATGTTTAACAACCTATAAGCCTTAGAAAATAGCCTAAATAAGCATACCACAAGCGGTGCACACCAAAGAGGATTGTAGAAAAACTCTCACAAACACATAGCAAACTAAATTGATATTCTTATTTCATGTTTAACTACCTATAAGCCTTAAAAAAAAAGCCTAAATAAGCATACCAAAAGTGGTGCGCACCAAACAGGATTGGACAAAAACTCACACAAACACATAGCAAAGTAAATTAATATTCTTATTTCATGTTTAACAACCTATAAGCCTTAGAAAAAAGCCTAAAGAAGCATACCACAAGTGGTGCGCACCAAACAGGATTGTACAAAAACTCACACAAACACATACCAAACTACATTAATATTCTTATTTCATGTTTAACAACCTATAAGCCTTAGAAAGAAGCCTAAATAAGCATACCAAAAGTGGTGCGCACCAAACAGGATTATAGAAAAACTCACACAAACACATAGCAAACTAAATTAGTATTCTTATTTCAATTTTAACTACCTATAAGCATTAAAAAAAAAGCCTAATTAAGCATACCAAAAGTGGCGCGCACCAACAGGATTGTACAAAAACTCACACAAACACATACCAAACTACATTAATATTCTTATTTCATGTTTAACTACCTATAAGCCTCAGAAAGAAGCCTAAATAAGCATAGGAAAAGTGGTGTGTACTAAACAGGATGGTCGAAAAACTCACACAAACACATAGGAAACTAAATTAAGATTCTTATTTAATGTTTAAGAACGTATAAGCCTTAGAAAGAAGCATAAATAAGCATACCACTTTTGGTGCGCACCAAACAGGATTTAAAAAAAACTCACACAAACACATAGCAAACTAAATTAATATTCTTCTTTAATATTTAAGAATCTTTAACAACCTATAAGACTTACAATAACTAAAATCTTCTGTAAAAAATATGCTCTGTGTTCATATTCAGCCCTATTCGATAGCCCAAAACGCAATTGAATCAGGCCCCGACAATATAACAAATGCAGCAACCAAAGGCCCTCATTCAATTGCTATTTGACCAATTGAATAGCGGTCTAAATAAGCACATAGCATATTTTTTTTAAAGAAGTTTTTAGTTAGTGAAAACCTTGATTTTGGATAGATGTTGACGAACTAAAAACTTCTTTAAAAAAAATATGTTATGTGCTTATTTAGACCCCTAAAGCCTCATTCAATTCTGAGTTGCCCAATTGAATAGGGCTCTATATAAGCACATACAAAAAAATGTAAACAAACTTTTTAGTTACTGAACCTCTATCCAAAACCAAGGTTTTCACTAACTAAAAACTTCTGTCAAAAAATATGTTATGTGCTTATATAGAGACCTATTCAATTGACAAACTTCTAATTGAATGAGGACCCTATTGAATTGGCCAAACTGCAATTGAATGAGGCCCAAAGTATGCAACATATGGTACACACAAAGTGGTACACACAAAACAGGATTGCAACAAACTCAGACAAACACATAGCAAACTAAATTAACTTTCGTATTCAATGTTTAACAACCTATAAGCATTAGAAAAAAGCCTAAATAAGCATACCAAAAGTGGTGCGCACCAAACAGGATTGTACAAAAACTCACACAAAACACATAGCAAAGTAAATTAATATTCTTATTTAATGTTTAACAACCTATAAGCCTTAGAAAATAGCCTAAATAAGCATACCACAAGCGGTGCACACCAAAGAGGATTGTAGAAAAACTCTCACAAACACATAGCAAACTAAATTGATATTCTTATTTCATGTTTAACTACCTATAAGCCTTAAAAAAAAAGCCTAAATAAGCATACCAAAAGTGGTGCGCACCAAACAGGATTGGACAAAAACTCACACAAACACATAGCAAAGTAAATTAATATTCTTATTTCATGTTTAACAACCTATAAGCCTTAGAAAAAAGCCTAAAGAAGCATACCACAAGTGGTGCGCACCAAACAGGATTGTACAAAAACTCACACAAACACATACCAAACTACATTAGTATTCTTATTTCATGTTTAAGAACCTATAAGCCTTAGAAAGAAGCCTAAATAAGCATACCAAAAGTGGTGCGCACCAAACAGGATTGTAGAAAAACTCACACAAACACATAGCAAACTAAATTAATATTCTTATTACAATTTTAACTACCTATAAGCATTAAAAAAAAAGCCTAATTAAGCATACCAAAAGTGGCGCGCACCAACAGGATTGTACAAAAACTCACACAAACACATACCAAACTACATTAATATTCTTATTTCATGTTTAACTACCTATAAGCCTCAGAAAGAAGCCTAAATAAGCATAGGAAAAGTGGTGTGTACTAAACAGGATGGTCGAAAAACTCACACAAACACATAGGAAACTAAATTAAGATTCTTATTTAATGTTTAAGAACGTATAAGCCTTAGAAAGAAGCATAAATAAGCATACCACTTTTGGTGCGCACCAAACAGGATTTAAAAAAAACTCACACAAACACATAGCAAACTAAATTAATATTCTTCTTTAATATTTAAGAATCTTTAACAACCTATAAGACTTACAATGAAACCTAAATAAGTATACCAAAAGTGCGGAACAGAAAATAGGATAATGCTAAAACCAGTGCAATCATATACAAAATAATTCACAAAAAAATAATTACAGTATAAAAAAATTATCTATGCAATATAAAAATACATTTAAAGTATTTTGAAAAGGTTGCACAAACAAATAAATAGTAGAACAATTCACCATAACAGATACAGTACACAGAAATAATGTAATTTTTTAGTTAATACAAATACATTTAAATCAAATAACATTTTCTTTTTTTATTTTACAACAGATACTGCGTGAAGAACATCGGACCAGGAGTTTCAACTGAGGACCAGACCAGCGGGCGAGGACTTTCAACAGAGGACTACACCATCGGACCAGGACTTTCAACACAGGACTACACCATCGAACGAGGACTTTCAACACAGGACCAGACCATGGGACGAGGACTTTCAACAGAGGACTACAACATTGGACGAGGACTTTCCACAGAGGACCAGACGATTGGACGAGGACTTTCAACACAGGACCAGACCATCGGACGAGGACTTTCAACAGAGGACTACAACATCGGACAAGGACTTTCCACAGAGGACCAGACGATTGGACGAGGACTTTCAACACAGGACCAGACCATCGGACGAAGGCTTTCAACACAGGACCAACAAAGATTCTGCTTGAAATCAAACTTCAACCAAGGTACAGTATAACAAGTAAAAAAACAGAAAAATAAATAAATATCTTAGCTTTGTATCGATGTCAACAGAAAATAAAATTTCAAAAAAACCACCAGTAACTATAACTTTGAAAAAAATATAACTAACACATTTTTCTGCTATCTCTTCTTTGTCTTTTAGGGCCAATAATCTTTAACAGTAAATACAAACTTAAATGTAGCCAGAAAAAAATAATGCATACTCCAAAAAAGGCTCTAAACACAGAGGGCCTCATTCTATTAGCGGCCGCAGCCGTTGCTATCTCTTGCGGCCGCTCGCGCCGGAGGAAAGCCTTTGATCTAAAACGGCCGCAAGAGTTTCGGCCGTAAGAAATTCCTATTTGCAATTCAATTGCTCCGGGAACCCTCTCTGCAAGGCTAAAAAACGAGCCGCAGCTTACTTGCAGGAAAGAGGTCCCGCTAGCACCAATTAAGCACATAAAATAGCTCAAATAAAGCCATCCTGCACTTTGAGAAGACTATAAAGGGATTTTAGGTGTTAGAAAAAATAGCACATAATTATCCTATACTCAAATCCGTAAAATATTTTATTTTTAATATCCGTAAAATATCCATGTAAAAAGTCCAGAGTGCTTGGAGCACCTCAGACCCGCCCACGCCGCAGCCGGAAAATAAACAGTTAATTTGAACTCGGGTTTGGGCTGATGTGCAAGCTTGAGAGGGGGTTCCTTTTAATCCTTATGTCCCCCAATATGATCCCTAGCATTTACAGAGCTGTACAGTGCAGGCTTGAATTTATTTTTGCGTTTTTAGATTTCACCGCTTACGGCCAGTTTCAAGATATGCGGCCAGCCGTAAGAGGAGATCCTTGCGGGGCCGTATAATAGAATCGCGAGTTAACAGTACCCCCGCAAGGAATCGCAGCCTTACGGCCGATTTACGGCCGGTAATAGAATGAGGCCCAGACTCTATACAATTTCTCATTGGACATTTCCAGTCCTACATCCTCATTGAATTGCCATTTGACGAATTGAATAGTGCTGTAAATAAAACCATAACATTTTTTTTCAAAAAACTTTTTTGTTAGTGAAAACCTTGCTTTTGGATACATGTTTACTAAATAAAAAATTATTTAAAAAAATTATATGATGACCTTATTTAGATCTCTATTCAATTGACCAAATTGAAATTGATTAAGTATAAAATGTAAACACACTGTTGATAACAATTTTTGATGAAAACAAACTTAACATCTCAAAATAAACTAAAGATACATTATTTTATTTTTACAGATTAACATGGCTGATAACGAGAGTAAACAAGAAAAGAAAAGACGCCAAGCTAGAGAACGACGACAGAGAGCAGACAGCCAGCAGACACCGGAGAAGAAGAAGGAAATTCGACGAGAAAAAGAACGTAAAAGAATTGCAAGCAAAAGACTGTCATCTGCAGAAATTAAAGATATGAAAAAAAAAAACAACAAGCAAATAAAGCATTTACAACCTGTTGCTGAAACATCAGATGACATTTTAGCTGAAAAAATACAAGGAATACAAAAAAAAGCAACGAAAAAAACAAAGCATTTAGAACCGGTTCATGAAACATTACATGACATTTTACCTCAAACAATACAACATATACCAAGAAAAGCCACGAAAAAAACTAAACATTTAGAACCTGTTGAAACATTATATGACATTTCACCTGATGAATATGAAAGTCAAAATCCAATATGCTTTGCAAATTGTCCTTTACTCAAGTCTTTAGCAGTAGAGGTTCATAGTTGTGGGGACATGACTACTCAATGTCAGTTTTGTGAGGCTTATTATTTTAAACAAGAGAGACCCAGAGATGGCCAATTTATTAGTTGCTGTCAAAAAGGCAAGTTCAAACTTCCAGAAAGGAAAGAATTTCCTATCTATTTACAAAACATTATGACTGAACCTACTTTTCCAAACTACAACATTTTTAAAACAAACATAAGATCCTACAATAGTGCCATATCCTTTGCATCAATGGGGGCAACATTAGATGCTAATGTACCAGGACATGGTCCTTACTGTTTTAAAGTTCAAGGACAAATTTATCATCGCACTTCCCATTTACATCCAGAGGAAGGAGATCAAAGAAGATTTGCTCAACTATATGTCCTAGATACAATGGAAGCTGTTGACCAACGTATGCAGATGGAAGAAAATAAAAAAATGCTTACACAGTGTTTTTATAGAGCTAAATAACATTATGGACAACAATCCCTACAGTAAAGCTTATAAAAAATTGGCAGAAGTAGAAAATGAACAACTACTTCATGCACAAAGACATCAATTACCAATGCCCAAGGTTAATATGGTGCTTAAAAGAGACAGACATACTGATAAACGTCGTTATAACTTGCCAACATCAAATGAGGTTGCAATGGTGTTTCAGAATGATGAAGGAGAACCACCATTTAAAAGAGACATTAGAATATATCCCAGAAATGAGGAGCAACCGTTCATTAATATGAGTATATTAAGTCCAAATTTAGATCCAATGACATATCCCATCTTTTTCCCACACGGAGAAGCAGGTTGGCAACCAAAAAAACACTTCCCAGTTACCCAAATGCTAAAGCCAGAATCCGAAATAATGTTTCTATGCTTGAATTTAAAGTAGCTCAAATTGCCATTCGACATGGATTTAATCCAATTTTATGTGGTGGAAAACTAACCCAACAATGGATTATTGATTCTTATTTGCAAGTTGAGGCAAATAATTTAAACTTTATCAAATATCAACAAGATAAACTCTGTGTAGAACAATATTCTGGACTCATGGACTATGTTGCTGACGTGGCTACAAGCAGAGACATGACAGCTGGCAAAGCCATCATTTTACCATCTTCCTTTCAAGGATCTCCTCGAAATATGAGAGAAAGATTCAATGATGCTATGGCTATTGTCACCAAATTTGGCAAACCCGATTTATTTCTGACATTTACATGTAATCCACAATGGCCAGAAATTACACAAAATCTACTTCTTGGACAAAGTGCTTCAGATCGACCAGATTTAGTAGCCAGAGTTTTTAAGATTAAATTAAATGAATTAATACGTGACTTCACTACAAATCTGTTATTTGGCAAATGTCTTGCTTATGTATATACCATTGAATTTAAAAAAAGAGGCCTTCCACATGCACATCTTCTAATAATACTTCAAGAAAAAGATAAATTAGATACTTCGGACAAAGTGGATGCAGTCATTGTTGCTGAACTACCAGATCCAGAACTATATGGTAGACTATATGAGATTGTTACTCATCGCATGATTCATGGACCCTGTGGTGACCTTAATCCACAATCACCATGTATGGAAAATAAGAAATGTTCCAAAGAATTTCCAAAAGATTATAGAGACAAAACCTATGCAAATTGTGATGGATATGAACTTTATAAAAGAAAAGAAGGAGATAGTGCCATTATTCGTGGAAAAAAAGTGGACAATAGATATGTAGTACCCTACAATCCACATTTACTCATGAAGTACAATGCCCACATCAACGTAGAAGCCTGCACTTCCATCAAATCCATTAAATATGTCTACAAATATATTTACAAAGGCTACGATGCAGCTACTGTAGTCGTCAAAAGTGCAGACAACCCTGAAAGCAGTGAGTTAGTACATGATGAACTTGCATCTCATGTAGATGCTCGCTATGTCAGTGCGCCAGAAGCTATGTGGCGGCTTTTAAAATTTGAAATGCATGATAGATCACATGCAGTATATAGGTTAGCAGTACATTTGCCACAACGACATTTAGTCTATTTCCATGCTGGAAATGAAATGAATGCATTGGCCCAAAGTGAAGATCGTCACACTACACTAACTGCATGGTTTGAATTAAATTCCACTGATTCTGAAGCAACACAATACTTATATATTGAAATTCCATATCACTATGTTTTTGTGAACGGATTATGGAGAACAAGAAAAAGCAGAGGCAATAAAATAATTCCAAGAATTTACACAGTCAGTCCAAGAGATGTTGAACGTTTTTGCTTACGGATATTACTTTTAAATGTTCCTGGAGCACAAAGTTTTGAACACTTAAGAACTGTTAATGACATTGTATATGAATCCTTCCATTTAGCTGCAAGACATAGAAACTTACTAGCGGATGATACAGAATGGGAAAGATGTTTAGAAGAAGCAGCACAATGTCAAATGCCACGACAGATGAGAGAACAATTTGCTTTTATTTGTATCTTCTCAAATGCTCCAAATGCATTAGCTTTGTGGGAGACTTTTAAAAGTAATATGGCTGAAGACTTTATGCGACGATACAATGAACCCATTGCACACTTAAAAGCGTTAATGGAAATCCAAGAAGTATTTTTAACTCATGGATTAAGTTGTGCAAGTTTTAATTTGCCTGATCCAGGTCTTATAGATGACATAAACTTTGAAGACTATGACAGAAAGAACACAAGAAAGACTTGCAACTTTAAATACATTACAATTGCAAGCATTTAATGCCATTAAAAATGCAATAGATGATGACATGGTGAAAGAGCGTTATTTCTATCTTGATGGACCTGGCGGATCAGGAAAATACCTATCTGTATAATTTATGAATGAGTTCAGTACGAGCACAAGGTCAAATAGCAATGGCGTTTGCCACTACTGGAATTGCTGCACTTTTGTTAGACGGTGGAAGAACTGTTCATAGTGGATTTAAACTGCCAGTGCCTATTTTAGAAACTTCTGTGTCAGATATTCGCATGACATCATTACAAGCAAAGAAATTGAACAAATGTAAATTAATTTTAATAGATGAGGCCACAATGATGTCATGCTATGCCCTCCAATGTATTGACCGTTTGCTTCGTGAAGTCATGGATAATATTTTTCTATTTGGTGGAAATGTAATGTTGTTAGGTGGCGATTTTAGACAAACATTACCTGTCGTTGTACATGGAAATCAAACTGACATTATCGAAACATGTATCAAGTCAAGTACACTATGGAAACATTTTACCCATCTTCAACTGAAACAAAATATGAGATCAGAAGGCCAAACTGATTTCAATGATTGGCTTATTAAAATTGGAGAAGGCAGAATAGAAAAAATACCACATTTACCTGACGACACTGTAGAGATCCCACCTCATATGATTTGTCAACAAGATATTATATCCGCTATATTTGAAGGGAGCATAAATAACCAGGAATATTCCGAGCTTGCCAACCAAGTCATACTAACGTGTAAAAATAAGGATGCATTAATCCTCAATAATGAAATCTTAAAAAAAAATAATGCACCACAAAGAAATTATCACAGTGCTGATTCTGTACTTGCTGATGACAATGAAAGTCAGGCCAACTTTTCGACTGAATTCATAAACTCACTAACTCCTTCTGGAATGCCACCACATATTTTGCAGCTAAAGAAAGGTGCAATTATTATGTTACTGCGAAATATGAACCCCAAAAAAGGCCTATGTAATGGGACAAGATTAATTGTTCAACAATTAAAGGACCATTTTATAGATGCTGAAATTTTAACTGGAACCAATAAAGGAGAGAGAGTTTTCATACCAAGAATAGATTTAGCACCAAGTGAAAGTAGTCTCCCTTTTATACTTCAAAGAAGACAATTTCCCATTATTATGGCATTTGCCATGACCATTAATAAATAACAAGGTCAAACTTTCAAATCTGTGGTTATTTTCCTGGAAGAAACAGTATTTGCACATGGTCAATTGTACGTTGCGTTGTCACGGTGCAAAAATCCACAGGCTATTAAAGTTTACATTGAAAAGAATGAAAGTCAAGGTGATTTATTAGAAGATGGACGTATTTTTACTAAAAACATTGTCTACTATGAAGTACTATA
This sequence comes from Discoglossus pictus, assembly GCA_027410445.1. Lineage (NCBI taxonomy): Eukaryota > Metazoa > Chordata > Amphibia > Anura > Alytidae > Discoglossus > Discoglossus pictus. The sequence continues at coordinate 234,086,818 of CM050169.1, forward strand.
ACTTTTCAGTAAAGAAAGAAAACACAAGGAAAACAAAATAAATAACATTCAAAAATAATAAACAAGAAACAATTTCAGTCATAATTTATGGAAAGACTCTTTATGGATGATTCACCTCACAAAACACTTGCCTTGCAACTACATATGTGATAATTATGTTAAAATGTTAATTAACTATGTTACTGTTTCTAATGTTACAAGTTGGGAAAACAATATTTTAACGGTCTTTACTTCAACATATTACAAAGTTCATGTTAACAGCTCAACCACGTTTTAAGACCCAATTTTAATAGTGTCTGTTATGTTAAGACTACTCCCTGTATTAATGTTTATCGACAGTTCATGTGGTCAGGAAGGAATTTATTTTATTGGGTACATTTTTAAGAGAGTTTTCACTGTTTGCCTTCCTCTGCATTCAATGTATATTGAAGATAACAATTATTCGGATAGAAATTGCATGTTAAAAAAACATTGCCTCAAGTTTAAAATATTGATTACTTTAAAGTTAAAATGTTTTTACATTCAAATGTTAATACTTTTAATACAAAATTATGTTAAAAAATGCATTCACTATGTTACTGTTTATAATGTTCAAAGTTATACAAATGTTTTGTCAAGTTCCAAAGTTACACAAATAATAAAGTTAAAGTTTAAAAAAATAAAATTTCAAGTTTCTTACTTACATATATTACAAAGTTCAGGTTAAAATTATGTACGTTTCAACAAGGGCTTTTACTGTTTGCTTTCCTCCGAATTTTCATGTATATTGAAGTTAACAATTCTTCATATACAAATTGCATGTTAAAAAACCATTGCTTAAAGTTTGCAATAATGATTAATTTCAAATTCCACTATTATTAAATTCAAATGTTAATACAAAATGCTTTACAAATTATTGTTCACCAAGAGAACATTTTACAAAACTAAACATCTTTTAATATCACAATACAACTGTCACATATATATATTAATAACTAAACAACTTTCCTAACATACACATCTCATTGCCGTCATTTTTTGACGGGCAAGTCGCTAGTAAAAAATAAAAAACAGTGTGGGCATGTTCTGTAAATCAAATGATGCAAATCCTCAAACAATCCATGTTGATTCCAGGTTGTGAGGCAACAAAACATGAAAAATGCAAAGGATGTGAATACTTTTGCAAGGCCATGTACGAGGCTGGAATTCAATACGGCTGATAGACTGGTGTTAAGCACCTAACAATAGGAAAATAATTGAAGAATGTAGGGTAGTATAACTTATTTGAAGCCAAATGGCTACCATGGTTCGATCACTCAAATGTATTCAGGGGAGGCTATTATGTGCAATAGAAAATGTAATTACAAAATATATTGTATAATTGTTTTTAATGCATGTTTAATGCCTTATAATTGTTTCCCAGATGTATTATGAAATGCATCAGTGGAAATTAATGTTTGTCAACTATCTACTCTAATATCGGATATTCCCTTTTCTTATTTATGTTCCTCCCCTTCCCTTCCAAATTTGCTTTTGAAAATCACATCTTGAAATAGAAGATAAAACTAAGCAATAAAGAGTTAAATAAATTAAATGTATTAAAGTCCTTTATGAGACAGATAATTTACATATTATAAAATCAAGAATACATTAATAAGAAATCCCCAAATGAAGAACATTATTTAAGAGACCAACGTGCTTAGGTATTGTGAAGTAAGAATTGAGAGTAATCCTCTAATAATTATCTAAATGAGAATCATTGTGGTGTAAAACTTCTAAACAATGTTTATTATAAGTCACAAGAACAAAGAAAAAAAGAAATATAGAATCATGGAGCTGTATGAATTACAGTGAAAATCCCAAGTTTGTGAAGGTTGTGTCATTTTTTTTTATTTAGAGAGAATGACAGAGGTAAGATACTGTATACCTGAACTTGAAGGATTATAATTCTGAAATTAAAAATAACCCAAATACACAAGGTCAATGTGCCCTCAAGACTAAGTTGATCAGGGTGTGGAAGCTTTATGTACTTACAGGAGAACAATGTACATAACCAAGAAATGTAAGCAGGTGTATAATATAGATTGTCTGCCATTATTTTATTATTTGATTTATCCATTGTGTGATTATTTGCTCAGTCACATCATCTCATAATCTAAGGACACACGCGTACAAAAATATTAGTGTATCCTAATGGCACCAGAAACCTTGTTGATTTTAACACCTCGTGCTTAGACAATATATGAATATCTGCACAGTAAGAAATAGTCTGTGTATAATCCCCAGAGGATTGATGTTAGTAGATTGAATTATTTCTCCTGGAGCATGAAGTTTCTTATTCTCTGTTTGTGCTCACTTTCTGGTTTCAATGTTATAGGTAAGTTATCTTTTTCTTGCTTGCAGTAGTTTTTTTGGGAGATGTCATTTTGTAGCATTTATTATGATAGTTAAAATGTTTTTTTAGTCCATATTATAGGATGGAAATCATGGGCTGTTGATCTTTAACACCTAACACACTTCATACTAGAGTCACAGTGAGTAATAATAGATGATTTGGAGAAGGTAAAGAGAGTAAGGCTCTACTGGAGCTAAGCTATTGAATTCAGTTATTTGGGATCATCTTCACTGAACAAGATTATTTTTACTCTTTCATTATCTGAAGTATAAACTAGGTGCGTTATAAATGTATTTAATTGTTTATTTACAAAATAATACTATTCGCAAACAATACTAATACAATTAAACTCTGTTTAACTATATACAGTATTTAACTTGGGTTAAATTGGCCTTATTATTAATTAACTATATCCAGCATAGAAGAGGGCAGACATTACCAAATGAAAGCAATTTTTCACTTTAACTATATATCTCGGTGGTTTAGCAAATTAATGCCAATAAAACGACATCCTCCTACATTTTATATTGTTCCAAGCACTAGATGATACTTTGGGTTTAAAATGTGTCACAATTAATCTGGAAAATTATATGATTTAAAAATAGCAAAGAAAATGTTTTCTAATTGAATTGTTAAATTTGGTAAACAAAATCTGCTGTGAATGGGTGCAAATAAATATTAAAGTAGTTAAGCGATTTTTTGGGGGGTGGGGGGTAATTATATGCGCATAAATGAACTGGAGTCAAATCTTTTCTTCTTTAGCTGATGGCACTTTTTGCTTCTCCTGTAACCAACCTGACAATGAAACCTGCAAAGAAGAAAAGATTTCCTGTCCTAAGGACTCAAAGTGTATTACAGTCTCTGAAAAATTTACGATAAGTAAGTGTCATCACTTTTTTATGTATTGCTAATCTTATAGTGGTATTTCTGTTCTCTCCAGTGTGTGTGTGTGTTCTGTCCTTCAGTCGTGTTCAACTCCATGGTGACCACACAGACACAACCCACCAGACACATCTGTCTGTGTTTCTGGTTGTGCTTATCCACATTGGTTTCATTGCAAAGATACTGGAGTTGGCTGCGGTTCCTTCTCCAATGGACTGTGATTAGTCTAACCTATCTGCTATGACCTGCCCCTCATGGGTGACCCTACATGGTTTAGCTCACAGATTCATTGAGCTACACAAGCCCATGACAAGGTAATAATCCAGAAGTAGTCTCTCTAGTAGTATTGCTATTTGTTTTTACTAATTCATATACTGTTTCATAGACCTATTGGATAGTGATATATTTTAGTAGCATAAAACAAAGCAAACTGAAATATATATTCAGTATTTAATAAATTCTATATTCATGAGCAGAATATTTTTTTTTTAATTACATGATAACCTCAACTGTGTTACCCAGCTATCAGAGTAATTTAGACAGCCTAAGGGGAGGATCAGGGGGTCGTCTTTGGAATAAGTATTGATTAAACATTTACAGAAACCGAAGAAAATATGGCCTCCATGCTAATCCCCTATATCACAGAATATACCATGTTTAAGAGCAAAGTAAATCTCTCTAGCTACTGTATGTTAATCACCCATCCCAGAAACATTGAGAGAGAGCTACTATGAGGGACTGCAACAAGACAAAGCCGAAAAATACGACACACTTTTCCATTGATTATTGCACTGACAAAAGATAAAGAGTTACTCCATTAGACTTTTACCCTACAAAATCCTATGCTAATAAGACTTTATGAATCACTCACAAAATAGGGCAGTGCCATAACTATTGCCAAGAAGAGAAAGAAAACATCCTTTTATAGGGCACTCCTGAAAAATCAAATCTCAGAAAAAGAGATTGAACTAAATGTAAAACTTTCCTTTTAATAATAATAGTTAAAAATCCACTTAAAATACATAAACGTAGGTAGCAGAGAGATATCTATGATATAAAGTTAGCTGGAATAATAGTAATAATAGTGATTTACTATAATAATACCACTGTTGTGGGAAGTTGCCACTATGAGGTAGACCATATAAATTGCAACGTGCTGGTATAGTCACTGATAAAGTGACTAGTTGATTAATTAAGGTGCTGTATAGTGCTGATAGTAATAAAGTGCCAAGTGCTATGACACATGAAAAAAGTCTATGAAAGTGAACCATAAAAGATAATAATATATGGTTACCTATAAGGGGCAATACTATACAAGTAAATATTAGCAGCTAATTGCTGATCCAAAACCAGTGCCATAACTACAATAAAAAGATTAAATTATTACAGGTACTAAATGGTTTTAAAACCATTGTTGGGTGCTGCAGACATTATAGCACCGAAAAATAATAGAAACTTATGACATTTCAACATTATTTTACACTTAATAGTCTGATACAAACATGTGTGCAATAAAAATATATATTTTATTAATATGTCTGTTTCATTCTAAAGCATCAAGGTAACACACAACCCAGTATTCAAGGGGTTAATACATATTAGGAAAACACGTTGCCTAGTAACAAATGCTCCAATTCATTGTATATACATATATACAGTATATACATATATATATATATATCACATATATAGTTGTGAGCATGCGAATTGTTGCTAACGCTTGCGGGCTCGCGTAGCGAGGGCACTGGGCGAGGGCCTCAGTTGCTGGCATGGAGCGCCGAAGGCGCTCCATGCCAGCAACTGCGACCCTCGCAAACTTCGCGTCGCAACGCAAATAACACGACACACAAATTACGACACTCGCTAAATTTTACGAGCAACAACATACGACACACGTTCACACACATTACGGCCTCGCAACATTCGGACGCAACTCGCGAACATTACAAAATTCAAAACACAATACATACACACAGCACATACATAAAAAGCTTACCTACAGCAAGAGGTAGCATCCAGGACCTAAAAAATGAAACTTACACCTTAATTTCACTCAAAATGAAAGAGTTTAGACACTAAAAAATTTGCTAAGCGAGAGAAAAAATGGCCGCCGTACAAAACGAAAACGAGGCTACACACGCAAACACCATATGAGACACGTTACCAGACATTACGACCTCGCAAACATCGGACGCAACACGCCGACATACAAACATTTAAAACACAATAAATACACACAACACACACATAAAAAGCTTACCTACAGCAAGAGGAACCATCCAGCACCTCAAAAAACCAAGTTACACCTTCATTTAAATAAAAATAAAACACTTTAGACACTAATAAAATCGCTAAGCGAGAGAAAAAATGGCCGACGAAAAAAACGAAAACGAGGCTACAGCACTCTCAACACGTAAAACACCACAACACACTCGCAAAACACCACACGAAACTCGAAAAACACCACGAAGCACCTACGGATAATCCGCAAAGACGCATACCACAGATAACCCGCCATTTTACGCCAATGCGGAAGTACACCACTACGCTAACGGTTTCATCTCGCGCACGCACAGTATTACACTGCACACATTCAGCACGCTTACACAGCAGCTCCACACCACTAATGCTGCAGCAACCTCAAAACACATTGACAGCTCTTCAACACAATGTTTCAAAATAGGTAAAGTATATTCATTTATTAATGTATTATATATTTCATTATTATACACCAAACACCATTAGCTACCTTACAATTTCATTGCTGTCATTTTTTGACGGGCAATTCTCTAGTATATATATATATACTGTATATGAAGCACAAGAGTGAAACCGGTTGAGTACATATATACAGTACATAAATATATAAATTAATATATATATATATATACAGTATATATATATATATATATATATATATATATACATACATACATACATGTGAATATTTTATTTGATAAACAAGATCTCTACCACAAATATGCAATTTTGGAAAATGTGCTGATAAAAGAATAAAAACAATATGGTGAGGAATACTGTACTTTGTCAATTTCTCGATACTAAGTGAGAAGTTGAGAGGCTGAAGCCAAGGATTTTACATAACTGTGTTTTTTAAAAAAACTCTTCTTACCAGGATGTTGTACCCCATGTAGGTAGTGTGTGCGGCCTGGGGTATAAGTAAAGAGGGAGTTGTCAGTTTAGGAACAAAACCAGTCTCAGTCTGTGCATAACTAGCCTCAACATATGCTCAACAAAGCTTAAAGTGCATGTAACAAAATGCAACAGAAGGGCAACCAATCTCATAATGAGCTCACATATATTGACACCCTTTATGCATGAACAAAATCAATAATTTCTTCTCTGGGTTTTTCTACGCCTGGTATGACTACATTGGTGGACATACTAAGGGCCACATGAAGTTTCAGAAGCATTGCTTCATAGGAAGGTTGACCAACATCAGACTTCAAAATCCAGAATCACACTATATTTTCAGGATATTATTATATGATACAGATGGGTCAACCAGTTTCTTAAACATGAGGATATCTGTGCATTACTACCTGCTGTGTACCATTTGGTGGGAGAAACACAGCTTTCTATATAAATTATAGATATACTTTTAAAATTTTGTACAAGAACAATTTAAAATTAAATAAATATAAATAGCTTGAAATAGTATTACTGAATATGGAAAAATATAATATTACAATTGCAGTATTTTAGGATTCTGAAAATGCACATTTTCAGTAAATATTGTCAAAACGTAAACATTTATCTACAATAAGCAAAGATTAGCATGGTATTAACATCTTTTGCATCAATGTTATATTTTTCCTTTCTTTTTCTCACAGATGGAACTATTCAGTATTCATTTCACAAAGGTTGTGCCGGCGACTTACCCTGTGATACAAGGGTCTACTCTTCTACTAATACGATGTCTGTAGCACAGAACATAGAATGCTGCTCCAATAATTACTGCAATGCCGGGAAGTTTAATGGTACGTGAGCTGGCGATGATCACATATACATCACCAAAAGACCACTGAAGTGGTATATTTATAGTATTCTATATCGTATTCTATCGCTCTATTTTGAAGAACTTGACTTTTGCAAAATGGTTTTACTCGGTTTAAATTGAATAATTGCAGTCTTTAATTTTTAACAGTTGTATCCATTTTCTCTTGTTTTATGACATTATGGCATTTTCTCTTTCTGTAGGGATTAGAAACAAAACCTGGGAGGATTTAACGGAACTGTTCTTCCAGTTATGATCTCTATTTACTTATGTTAAAAATATCCTTTAAATGAAGACAAAGAATACAAACATAAAAGTGAATTTACTGATGCTGCTTTTTTGTTTTTGAAAACTGTAGCTGTGACTATTTTAACTCAATTTTGAAAATGAGTTTTATATTATCACATTTGGTTAGAGAAATACCTAAGACAAGGGAATTTTTGAGGGGATAAAAAAGATATAAATAAAGCAAAAAGGAACACGTCATGTGTTAATATGTCCCATGTGTCAATGTGTGTGTATACACATGCATAAGATAAAATGAAAAGAAGGCAAAATTATTATTTTTTTTAGTATTTTGGCATTTGCACCCTTAAATTAAAAAGATAACATAACTAATACTCTAGGCTTTCTATTTCTCACTACAGATGCAGCAATTCTCATAGTAACAGATCTCCTATGATAGTAAGACCCCCATCTTGCTAATGCTCAGAGTTATCTGATACATGGGCCCGCACATTACAGTGTATTTAATTTGCCTGTGAAATGTCACAAATGACAGAGCCCTCACCAGTCACATTATGTTGGCACATGATATACCCGGGAGCGAGTGCCCATAGGCCCAGGTCACTGATATATCTGCAGTATTAGCAAAATAGGCGTCTATCTATAAAAGGATGTTCATTAATAACAGTATGTTTGCTTGTATAGAATACCTAAAGTAAGTTGTATTATCCATTTATTTTATTAATGTATCAATATAGAAATATTTGTTAGAGTGGAGCATTATTAAATTTCTCTGAATCCTGTGCCCATACGGATGAACTATTCAACAGAACATTAATTTTGTTTCCTATTTAATAGCTCAGTAGGTGGGAAGCTGGATAACTACGCACATGCTTTTAAAAAAAAAAAAAAGGCCTGTTAATGTATAAATGTTTTTTTTTAATAAGAACTGTAGGAAATTTATTTTGAGATTCTTTTTATACCCATTGTACTTTATACTTTACTTTTTAAAATACACCTATACCAAATGTTTATTAGTAAGGGTCTCCTTAAGCAGTGGTATCAAGTGGTATCAAGTGTATATAGACAAATAATTCAATTTTTCTTTTTCATTATTTGAAAACCCCCATATTATTTGTCTTTTCAATGTTTAACAGGCAAGGTATTACTTTGTGAATGTGTTCAAGATTTAATCTTATAAATACCAATATAAATTGGGATGATCCAGGCGTAGGGGCTATTACTGCCCAGAGCCACCTGCTATAGACTACAGGTTCTTGGAAATCTCTGCTGCAGCACCCTGATATCTTGCTTCTGTATAAGTCAGGGTCTTTCCATCAGGAATCAGTACTTTCAGGAGTCTCAGTAACCTTCCTGTGGTAGTGACCAGGACAAGTTACTTGCACGGCCGAGATAGGATCAGTATCACAGCCACCAGGATCCAATAAGAGAGCATATGGTTTCTATATATCTCAGCAGTCAACTGTTTGTTTGTTTTTTAAAAGTCAGCAATATTTATAGCAGTTAGATACAGAGGGGGTGTATATAATACATCAATGACAGGGAGTGGCAGACAAACACAGGTAATTGACTCTACATGGGGTTCATCATTAGCATTCTGTCTGGCATCTGTGAACAATAGGCCAACCTCCAATACACATGTGCCATCTAGCTGTCTAGCACATCAGAGATATAATTAGCTGAACTGGCAAACAATGGGGAAAAAAGATTACAATACAATCACTGCTTCCTGTCTGTCTACCTTGTAGACATATTTAGTTTGACTGTTTCATGACCATTTAGTTAAAGTTTAAACATAACACAGAACACTGTAATATTACATGGGGAATTATATATAGTATACAGGATAAGGTAGAGTCATATGCCATTAGACCATATGTAGCATGTTAATACACTATGGCCCTATGTTTTGGGGCTTTTCACCCCATCACCCACCTGCCCACATTTCCCATGTAAATATTATTCCCCTACCCATTTTCCAATGGGGTGATATGTCCTATGTCTCAATACACCAGGATACAGGCCCTGAAAAGGGGTCTGGGACATTAATACATGTACAGTATATCTAATTTCTGACATATATGAATAAGCCCAGTTTTACCATTCCATTGTATCACAGATCAGATGTCACGTTTTGCACTTGATATCACAAGTCCTGTAAGTGCTTTGCTAACATGAGTTTTCATTTTAAACCTCTCCAATAACCCAGGCAGGTTACAGCGATATACCATATATCACAGATTTGCTGTGAGATGAGGTCTTATTTAAAAGCCTATTTGTGAATAAACAGTAGCATCTATGTTTATAATATGTGCCATAATCTGTTTAATATTCTACACTAGTGACCTCTGATGACAGTGAAGCCCCCAATGGAAGAGTATGTCCTTACTGCTTTCAACTCGGTTTGGAGGGATGTAATGCCACTGAAGTCAGGATGTGCAGAGGGTCTCGGAATAAATGTTTTGAATACATTGGGAGAGCCAGAAATAGAGGTAAAAATGTTCAACCCCTCAAATAGGGGGTACATTAGTTTATTTCATTGGTCAGTAGAAAATAAATGTATTATCTACAGTATATTCAATATCATAAAATTATACTGATTGCTAAAATAAGACATTTTCATTACAGATGGTACAGAAACTAACTACAGTATGAAATCATGTACATCACCTCTAGTATGTGAACAAGGACCTGGAATCTTACTTGGATTTCATGACGTTTTCCACACTTTTTACAATTGTACCTGATCACATGCTCATTTGCTGCTGTAGCTCTTGGCACAGAATAATAATAAACAGTAATGAATATTGTATTGCTCTGTGTTATGACTTTCCTGTTTTGAGTTTAAACCCTATTATTATTTATGAGGAGGCCATTTTTGGTATAAACAATATTAAATCCGTCCTTGATACTCTAAAATGTATTTAAAATATCTAAAAAAAAGTTGTCTAAATGGAGACTGTTACAACCATTTTGCAATTTTTAAAGTGACACAACAAAGGCCCAAGTTATCGCAGTAATGAAAGGTAAACATATAAATAATATTTTTACAATTGGTTATTAAAGCAATTGAGTGGAAGTGTTAGATAACTGAGAATGAAAGTTAAGTATTTCAAGCATATGATGACGTTCTCTCACCCTCTTTATGACCAGCTTAAGTGATTATTTTTTTCTTACATTGTGGTTGATAAACCATAAGATTATACTAGTAGGTAGATGTTTACATGTAAATCAGAATGTGAATTCTGATGAGTAAAGTCAAAGAAAATATTCAGTTAAATCAATGGTCCATTTTATAATATAGTTTTCCTGTAAATATTTAAGTCTCCTGACTTAAAAGGTATGTTTTCCACCATGGGTACAGTCTTTTTGTTATTATCAGTCATGCCTTTATACTCAGACTTCCATCTTGCAAATGCTGTAGATTTATCTGTATCACAGGCCCAAGTGGAGATACTCCCATTTATACCACTTGCTTGTGTGATATCAACGGTGACATTGTGGTCACCAATGAAAACAAATAGGACCTGATATAAACGGGATAAATTATCCTTTTGCTCATGTTGCAGATAAATCTTCAGCTTCTGCATTAGCATAATTGAGGTCTAGCTATCAGAAATTACTTTTAATGACAACATTGAAGCATCATAATGGAAAATGGAAAACCTAAACAATAACAGCCCCATTAAATTCCCCCAAATGTAAAATGTGACAAGAGGGAACAGAGACTGCTTTACGGGAGTAGAAGGAAATCAATAAAGCTTGCAAAAGCGCGATTAGACTGGCTAAAATAGAAAATGAAAAATGAATTGCAAAAGAGAGTAAGACTAACCCTAAAATATTTTTTTGTTATATTAATGGGAAGAAGGCGAGGAAAGAAGCTATAGGAACATTACAATGTGACACAGGCCGTCTGATAATTAGTGACCAGGAAAAGGCAGATGAGCTACATAGGTTATTTTCTTCGGTATACACAAAGGAGGTACCAGTGGTTGGGACACCGCAACATAATGGGGCTACACTACCTTCACCAAATAATTGGTTAACACAGGAAGTAATCCAAAAGAGGTAAAAAAATAAATGTTAATAAAGCCCTAGGTCATGATGTAATACATCCAAGGGTACTGAGGGAACTGGGCTCTGTAATAGCTAAACCACTATATATCATAATTTTTCAAGATTCACTCAACACAGGGTCTCTACCAGATGACTGGAGAAAAGCAGAGGTAATACCTGTATTTAAAAAAGGAGCAAGAGCGAATCCGGGGAATTATAGACCAGTGAACCTCACTTCTGTAGTGGGGAAGCTTTTAGAAGAGTTAATAGGGGATAATATACAATAATATGTCTATTTGAACAGGATTATAAGTAGGAGTCAACATAGATTTAGGAGGGATAGGTTATGTCAAACAAATCTAATAAGTTTCCTTGAGGAGGTTAGTAGGAACCTGGATCAAGGCAACTCAGTGGATGTAGTCTTTTTGGATTTTGCAAGACTTACGGTTATTAAATTGGCTTCTTTCAGCTACCCACAAACGATCTGCGGGTTACAGGTTGAAAAACCCTACAGGCTGTCAAAATCAGAACTCCATCTTAGCTAAGCCTCTGATCTGTCAAGCCCGTAAATGTTACAATCGCAAATTGCTATTAAATTGCTATAAATCCCCAATGACGCACTGGCGTTAAAATCTGTAAATGGTAAATGGAGCCATAAATATTAGGGCCTCCAAATAGGACCCGCAAAGGGTTTACAGACAACACTCTGTAAAAGACAATATAAACACACCAGTGGACTTTAAAATAATTTTAATTTCATCATTTGTTGAAATAGTCATGCATATGCCAATATGAAAATCCATGCTGCAACATGTAGAAAGCAATTAAAGACACACTACCTGATTAAATGTCAACACAAAAACATGAAACTGCCTGCCATATAAAACCTTTCTCACCCACAGAGGCTCTCACGAGGAGCCAGAAATATAAATATAATTGCATATATATCTCACTCATCACATCTACATTGGAAAAACAAATATTGGCCAAATCACGCCACCACATCCCATATTTCAAGTACCAAGGAAACATTTTAATATTTGTTGTTCAGTCCTTCAGTCGTGTCCGACTCTCTGTGACCCCATGGAGTACATTTAGCTAGGTCTCTGCCTGTCCTGTTCCACAAGGTTTGCATGCAAATGATACTGGATTGGGTTGCCAGTTCCTTCTCCAGTGGACTGTGATTTGTCTGACCACTGTGCTATGACCTGTCCACCTAGAGAGACCCTACATGGTATAGCTCACAGCTTAATTGAAGTACACAAGCCCTTTCAACGCCACAAGGCAGCGATCCAGAAGGTGAACCGGGAACATACACCACACTAATGTACTCTAACCCATCAGGAACTGCTGCAAACACACATGGAGGCTGTGCAGAGGCACGTGGAGCAACAACCAACTCACACCCATCAGGGACAATATCCACTATGGCCATCCTGGAACGTCCCATGCCATTGCTGGTAGCCATGTACCAAGATGTATACCCATTATCATTTGGTGACCTCCCGTTAAGTGTTTTGCTATCAATGGATTCACATTATCACCTGTCATATTTTTATCAGGCCTTCAGGGGAATGTTAAAATCCACAGTATCACAAAATGGACCTTTCATTTGTTTTAACCCTTATTTTATATAACTAGCGACTTGCCCGTAAAAAAATAACTGCAATAAAATTGCAAGGTAGGTAATGCTGTTTGCAACACAATGTAAGGCTTTTTGTCCTCTGAGTACCTTCAGCACTCATTGTGAGCCTCTCCCCTCATGTACTTTTGGTCATCTGAGCGCATTCGGCATTCATTGCGAGCCTCTCCCCTTGTGTACTTTTGCTCCTCTGAGCACCCTCGGCACTCATTGTGAGCCTCTCCCCTGTTTTTTTTTTATATAAATCTATTTTTTTGTAATAATTAATGAATTAATTAAATAATAAATGTATATACTTTTTCCTATTTGTAATTAATATATCCAGCAATCAATATCCTGAAGAGCCAACAATCGCTGTTGTTTTTCCTGCAGCATACAATGTACATTTGGTGACCTGAGGAGAAAGTGTCAGCAATGGGTGAAGTGTGCAGGCTGCGTGCGAGGGCAAACCGTTTATTTATTTGTGTAATGCGGCATTTTAGAATGGTAATGTCCTTAGTTTTAAGTTAGTGTTGTAAAATAGCGGCAATTGTGTATGTGTTACGCGGGTCTCGAGCATTTTCCTTCCTTCCTAATAGTGTATTTTGTACCTCGTACGTTCCTGGGGAAAAGTCGGATGTGCCTGGAGGTTTTTTTGTGTGCTTAGGGGTCGTGTAGCCTCGTTTTCGTTTTATCGGTGGCCATTTTTTCTCTTGCTTAGGGGATTTTGGTGTGGCTAAACTCTGGAAATTGTGAGGTTTTTGGTTGTTTTATGTTTTGTGTTTTTCGTGTTTTTTGATGTGTGCGGTTCGGCTTCATATTTTTTGAGGGTCATATTTTTTTTCTCCAAGTGGAAAGTTTCCTTTTCAAAGTGTTGTGGGCCATAATTTTTGCAGGCGATTTTTTCAAAGTGCTACCTGTCTCGCACTGTGAATTCTGTATTTTAGTTTTCTGTTGATGTGTAGTCACATGGGTCGTAGGTATGATGCTTAAGTCATGCTGGGTCTTACGGATGAGCGCCTATGGTGCTCATCACCACCAGCGAAGTGAGTGCCTTTGGCGCTCCCTGCCTAAGTCATACAGTGTTGTAGGGATGAGCGTCTATGGCGCTCATCTTCACCAGCCCAAGGAGCGCCTAACTGCAACTGCAGCCCTCGCTTTGCGAGCCCAGAGTTTTAATGTGGCGTTAACAAGGTTTTTTGGCAAGCTCGCGCTCCTGAGAACTATATATGAGACTAGCGACTTACCCGTCAAAAAATGACGGCAATGTGATGTATATGTTTGTCAAGTTGTTTAGTTATTAACATATATTTTTGACACTTGTAAGTATTTTAATATGAACGTGTATTTTTGTAAAATGTTGATGTAATGGTTTTTTAAAATGTAATTTGTATCTGAAGAATTGTTAACTTTAATATACATTGAATGAATAGGAAAGCAAAAAGTAAAAAGCCTTCTTGAAACGTCCCGAATTTTAACATGAAGTTTAAAATATATGTAAGCAATAACCTTCAAACTATATATTTTAAAATTGAACTTTATTTTTTATGTAAGTTTAGAAGTTGACAAAACATTGGTATAATTTTGAACATTATAAACAGGAACATAGTGAATACATTTTGTAACCTTATTTTTTATTAAAAGTATTAACATTTGAATTTAAAAACAGTTGACCTTTAAATTAATCAGTATTAACATGAAATTTCTATCACAATAATTGTTAACTTGAATATACATTGAATGTAGAGGAAGGCATACAGTAAAAACTCTCCTTAAAACGTACGTAATTAAAGTAATTCATTACTGACCACATAAACTGGCGATAAACATTAATGTAGGTAGTAATCTTAAGATAACAGACAATATTTACATTGTGACTTAAAAGGTGCTTGACCTCTTAACATCCACTTTGTAATCTGTTGAATGAAATAACTTGAAAATATATTTTTTAAACTTGTAACATTAGAAACATTAACATAGTTCCTTCACATTTTAACATAATTTTTACTAACAATGCAAGGCAAGTATTTTGTGAGGCGAATCATTCATAAACAGTACTTCCATTAATTATGACTGAATTAAACAACCAATTGCTATGTATTTTGGAATGCTTTTAAAAAATGTTGGCATCTTTAATTTGTATCCTGCAAAGTTATAGTACTTCATAGTAGACAATGTTTTTAGTAAAAATACGTCCATCTTCTAATAAATCACCTTGACTTTCATTGTTTTCAATGTAAACTTTAATAGCCTGTGGATTTTTGCACCGTGACAATGCAACGTACAATTGACCATGTGCAAAAACTGGTTCTTCCAGAAAATACCCACAGATTTGAAAGTTTGACCTTGTGATTTATTAATGGTCATGGCAAATGCCATAATAATGGGAAATTGTCTTCTTTGAAGTATAAAAGGGAGACTACTTTCACTTGGTGCTAAATCTATTCTTGGTATGAAAACTCTCTCTCCTTTATGGGTCCCAGTTAAAATTTCAGCATCTATAAAATGGTCCTTTAATTGTTGAACAATTAATCTTGGGCCATTGCATAGGCCTTTTTTGGGGTTCATATTTCGCAGTAACATGATAATTGAACCTTTCTTTAGCTGCAAAATATGTGGTGGAATTCCAGAAGGAGTTAGAGAGTTTATGAATTCAGTTGAAAAGTTTGCCTGACTTTCATTTTCATCAGCAAGTACAGAATCAGCACTGTGATAATTTCTTTGTGGTGCATTAATTTTTTTAAAGATTTCATTATTGAGTATTAATGCATCTTTATTTTTACACGTCAGTATAACTTGGTTGGCAAGCTCAGAATATTCTTCGTTATTTATGCTCCCTTCAAATATAGCCGATATAATATCTTGTTGACAAATCATATGAGGTGGGATCTCTACAGTGTCGTCAGGTAAATGTAGTATTTTTTCTGTTCTGCCTTCTCCAATTTTAATAAGCCAATCATTGAAATCAGTTTAGCCTTCTGATCTCATATTTTGTTGCAGTTGAAGATGGGTAAAATGTTTCCATACTGTACTTGACTTTATACATGTTTCGATAATGTCAGTTCGATTTCCATGTACAACGACAGGTAATGTTTGTCTAAAATCGCCACCCAACAACATTACCTTTCCACCAAATAGAAAAATATTCTCCATGACTTCACGAAGCAAACGGTCAATACATTGGAGGGCATAGCATGACATCATTGTGGCCTCATCTATTATAATTAATTTACATTTCTTCAATTTCTTTGCTTGTAAGGATGTCATGCGAATATCTGACACAGAATTTTCTAAAATAGGCACTGGCAGTTTAAATCCACTATGAACAGTTCTTCCACCTTCTAATAAAAGTGCAGCAATTCCAGTAGTGGCAAACGCCATTGCTATTTTTCCTTGTGCTCGTACTGAACTCATTAATAAATTGTGCAAATATGTTTTTCCTGATCCACCAGGTCCATCAAGATAGAAATAACGCTCTGTCACCATGTCATCATCTATAGCATTTTCAATGGCATGAAATGCTTGCAATTATAGTGTATTTAAAGTTGCAAGTCTTTCTTCTGTTCTTTCTGCTTGTAGTTGAATGTCATAGTCTTCAAAGTTAATGTCATCTATAAGACCTGGATCAGGCAAATTAAAACTTGCACAACTTAATCCATGAGTTAAAAAGACTTCTTGGATTTCCATTAACGCTTTTAAATGTGCAATGGGTTCATTGTATCGTTGCATAAAGTCTTCAGCCATATTACTTTTAAAAGTCTCCCACAAAGCTAATGCATTTGGAGCATTTGAGAAGATACAAAAAAAAGCAAATTGTTCTCTCATCTGTCGTGGCATTTGACATTGTGCTGCTTCTTCTAAACATCTTTCCCACTCTCTATCATCAGCGAGTAAGTTTCTATGTCTTGCAGCTAAATGGAAGGATTCATATACAATGTCATTAACAGTTCTTAATTGTTCAAAACTTTGTGCTCCTGGAACATTTAAAAGTAATATCCGTAAGCAAAAATGTTCAACATCTCTTGGACTAACTGTGTAAATTCTTAGAATATTTTTATTGCCTCTGGTTTTTCTTGGTCTCCATAATCCATTCACAAAAACATAGTGATATGGAATTTCAATATATAAGTATTGTGTTGCTTCAGCATCAGTGGAATTTAATGCAAACCATGCAGTTAGTGTAGTGTGATGATCTTCACTTTGGGCCAATGCATTCATTTCATTTCCAGCATGGAAATAGACTAAATGTCGTTGTGGCAAATATACTGCTAACCTATATACTGCATGTGATCTATCATGCATTTCAAATTTTAAAAGCCGCCACATAGCTTCTGGCGCACTGACATAGCGAGCATCTACATGAGATGCAAGTTCATCATGTACTAACTCACTACTTTCAGGGTTGTCTGCACTTTTGACGACTACAGTAGCTGCATCGTAACCTTTGTAAATATATTTGTAGACATATTTAATGGATTTGATGGAAGTGCAGGCTTCTACGTTGATGTGGGCGTTGTACTTCATGAGTAAATGTGGATTGTAGGGTACTACATATCTATTGTCCACTTTTTTTCCACGAATAATGGCACTATCTCCTTCTCTTCTTTTATAAAGTGGATATCCATCACAATTGGCATAGGTTTTGTCTCTATAATCTTTTGGAAATTCTTTGGAACATTTCTTATTTTCCATACATGGTGATTGTGGATTAAAGTCACCACAGGGTCCATGAATCATGCGATGAGTAACAATCTCATATAGTCTACCATATAGTTCTGGATCTGGTAGTTCAGCAACAATGACTGCATCCACTTTGTCCGAAGTATCTAATTTATCTTTTTCTTGAAGTATTATTAGAAGATGTACATGTGGAAGGCCTCTTTTTTGAAATTCAATGGTATATACATAAGCAAGACATTTGCCAAATAACTGATTTATAGTGAAGTCACGTATTAATTCATTTAATTTAATCTTAAAAACTCTGGCTACTAAATCTGGTCGATCTGAAGCAGTTTGTCCAAGAAGTAGATTTAGTGTAATTTCTGGCCATTGTGGATTACATGTAAATGTCACAAATAAATCGGGTTTGCCAAATTTAGTGACAATAGCCATAGCATCATTGTATCTTTCTCTCATATTCCGAGGAGATCCTTGAAAGGAAGATGGTAAAGTGATGGCTTTGCCAGCTGTCATGTCTCTGCTTGTAGCCACGTCAGCAACATAGTCCATTAATCCAGAATATTGTTCTACACGGAGTTTATCTTGTTGATATTTGATAAAGTTTAAATTATTTGCCTTAACTTGCAAATATGAATCAATAATCCATTGTTGTGTTAGTTTCCCACCACATAAAATTGGATTAAATACATTGCGAATGGCAATTTGAGCTACTTTAAATTCAAGCATAGAAACATTATTTCGGATTCTGGCTTTAGCATTTGGGTAACTGGGAAGAGTTAATTTTGGTTGCCAACCTGCTTCTCCGTGTGGGAAAAAGATGGGATATGTCATTGGATCTAAATTTGGACTTAAGATACTCATATTAATAAACGGTTGCTCCTCATTTCTGGGATATATTCGAATGTCTCTTTGAAATGGTGGTTCTCCTTCATCATTCTGAAACACCATTGCAACCTCATTTGATGTTGGCAAGTTATAACGACGTTTATCAGTATGTCTGTCTCTTTTAAGCACCATATTAACCTTCGGCATTGGTAATTGATGTGTTTGTGCATGAAGTAGTTGTTCATTTTCTACTTCTGCCAATTTTTTATAAGCTTTACTGTAGGGATTGTTGTCCATAATGTTATTTAGCTCTATAAAAACACTGTGTAAGCATTTTTTATTTTCTTCCATCTGCATACGTTGGTCAACAGCTTCCATTGTATCTAGGACATAAAGTTGAGCGAATTTTCTTTGATTTCCTTCCTCTGGATGTAAATGGGAAGTGCGATGATAAATTTGTCCTTGGACTTTAAAACAGTAAGGACCATGTCCTGGTACATTAGCAGCTAATGTTGCCCCCATGGATGCAAAGGATATGGCACTATTGTAGGATCTTATGTTTGTTTTAAAATTTTTGTAGTTTGGAAAAGTAGGTTCAGTCATAATGTTTTGTAAATAGAGAGGAAATTGTTTCCTTTCTGGAAGTTTGAACTTGCCTTTTTGACATCAACTAATATATTGGCTATCTCTGGGTCTCTCCTGTTTAAAATAATAAGCCTCACAAAACTGACATTGAGTAGTCATGTCCCCACAACTATGAACCTCTACTGCTAAAGACTTGAGAGGAGGACAATTTGCAAAGCATATAGGATTTTGACTTTCATATTCATCAGGTGAAATGTCATATAATGTTTCAACAACAGGTTCTAAATGCTTTGTTTTTTTTCGTGGCTTTTCTTGGTATATGTTGTATTGTTTGAGGTAAAATGTCATGTAATGTTTCATGAAACGGTTCTAAATGCTTTGTTTTTTTTTGTTGCTTTTTTTGGTATCTGTTGTATTTTTTCAGGTAAAATGTCATCTGATGTTTGAGCAACAGGTTGTAAATGCTTTATTTTCTTTGTTGCTTTTTTTGACATATCTTTAATTTCTGCAGGTGACAGTCTTTTGCTTGCAATTCTTTTGCGTTCTTTTTCTCGTCGAATTTCCTTCTTCTCCGGTGTCTGCTGGCTGTCTGCTCTCTGTCGTCGTTCTCTAGCTTGGCATCTTTTCTTTTCTTGTTTACTCTCGTTATCAGCCATGTTAATCTGTAAAAATAAAATAATGTATCATTAGTTTATTTTGAGATGTTAAGTTGTTTTTCATGACAAATTGTTATCAACAGTGTGTTTACATTTTATACTTAATCAATTTCAATGCGGTCAATTGAATAGAGGTCTAAATAAGGCCATCAGATAATTATTTAAAGAAGTTTTTATTTATTAAACATGTATCCAAAAGCAAGTGTTTCAGTAACTAAAAAGGTATTTTCAAAAAGATGTTATGTCCTTGTTTACAGCACTATTCAATTTGTCAAATGGCAATTAAATTAGGGTTTAGGAGTGGAATGTTACAATGACAAATTGTATAGATTCTGTGTTTTTAGACTTTTTTGGAGTATGCATTTACTGTTAAAGATTATTGGCCCTAAAAGAGAAATAAGAGATGGATGAAAAATGTGTTAGTTATATTTTTTCAACAGTTATAGTTACCGGTGGTTTATTTTAAATTTTATTTTCTGTTGACATCGATGCAAAGCTAAGAAATTTATTTTTTTTTCTCTTTTTTTACTTGTTATACTGTACCTTGGTTGAAGTTTGATTTC
This sequence comes from Discoglossus pictus, assembly GCA_027410445.1. NCBI lineage: Eukaryota > Metazoa > Chordata > Amphibia > Anura > Alytidae > Discoglossus > Discoglossus pictus. The sequence continues at coordinate 234,107,321 of CM050169.1, forward strand.
AAGCAGAATTCTTTGTTGGTCCTGTGTTGAAAGCCTTCGTCCGATGGTCTGGTCCTGTGTTGAAAGTCCTCGTCCGATGGTGTAGTCCTCTGTTGAAAGTCCTCGTCCGCTGGTCTGGTCCTCAGTTGAAACTCCTGTTCCGATGTTCTTCACGCAGTATCTGTTATAAAATAAAAATGAAAATGTTATTTTATTTGAATGTCTTTGTAATAATGAAAAAATGCCATTATTTCTGTGTTTTTCTACAATCCTTTTTGGTGCGCCCCACTTTTGGTATGCTTCTTTAGGCTTTTTTCTAAGGCTTATAGGTTGTTAAACATTAAATAAGAATATAAATTTAGTTTGGTATGTGTTTGTGTGAGTTTTCGTACAATCCTGTTTGGTGCGCACCACTTTTGGTATGCTTATGTAGGCTTTTTTGTACATCTTATAGGTTGTTAAACATTGCAAAAGAATATTAATTTAGTTTCCTATGTGTTTGTGTGAGTTTTCGTACAATCCTTTTGGTGTGCACCACTTTTGGTATGCTTATTTAGGCTTTTTTCTAATGCTTATAGGTTGTTAAACATTGAAAAAGAATATAAATGTAGCTTGCTCTGTGTTTGTGTGAGTTTTTGTACAATCCTTTTTGGTGCGCACCAATTTAGTTATGCTTATTTATGCTTTTTTGTAAGGCTTATAGGTTGTTAAACCTTAAATAAGAATCTAAATGTAGTTTGCTATGTGTTTGTGTGAGTTTTCATACAATCCTGTTTGGTGCACACCACCGTTGGTATTCTTATTTATGTTTTTTTGTAAAGCTTATAGGTTGTTAAACATTAAATAAGAATATAAATGTTGTTTGCTATGTGTTTGTGTGAGTTTTCGTACAATCCTGTTTGGTGCGCACCACTGTTGGTATGCTTATTTAGGTTTTTTTCTAATGCTTATAGGTTGTTAAACATTAAAGAAGAATATTAATTTAGTTTGCTATGTGTTTGTGTGAGTTTTCGTACAATCCTGTTTGGTGCGCACCAATGTAGTTATGCTTATTTAGGCTTGTTTGTAAGGCTTATAGGTTGTTAAACATTGAAAAAGAATATAAATGTAGCTTGCTCTGTGTTTGTGTGAGTTTTTGTACAATCCTTTTTGGTGCGCACCAATTTAGTTATGCTTATTTATGCTTTTTTGTAAGGCTTATAGGTTGTTAAACCTTAAATAAGAATCTAAATGTAGTTTGCTGTGTTTGTGTGAGTTTTCATACAATCCTCTTTGATGGGCACCACTTTTGTTATACTTATGTAGTGTTTTTTCTAATGCTTATAGGTTGTTAAACATTGAAAAAGAATATTAATTTAGTTTGCTATGTGTTTGTTACAATCCTGTTTTGTGTGTACCACTTTGTGTGTACCATATGTTGCATACTTTGGCCCTCATTCAATTGCAGTTTGGCCAATTCAATAGGGTTCTAAATGTGCTTATTTCGAGCCCTATTGAATTGTCCAAAATATCAATTGAATGAGGGCCTTTGGTTGCTGGATTTGTTATATTGTGAGGGCCTCATTGAATTTCGTTTTTGGCAATGGAATTGGGCTCAATATGAGCACAGAGCATCTTTTTTTACAGAAGTTTTTAGTTAGTGAACTTGTATCCAAAAGCAAGGTCTTCACTAACTAAAAACTTCTGTAAAAAAATATGCTCTGTGCTTATATAGAGCCCTATTGAAATGGGCAAATAACATTTGAATGAGGCCCTCGGCCATTAAACATATTTAGGGGGGGCCTACACACATGAATGTGTTTGGGACATGTGAGTATACACGAATGTGCGTGTCACATGTCACTACATAAATCTAATTTTCCTATTTAATTTTTTTTTTGATGTCCTGTCTTGATAATAAAATGTAATATATTATAGCTTACCTCTCAGTTGTAATTTGCACAATGTAAAGTATTAAATTAGGAAAGAATTGTCTTCTCGAGTTTTAGCAGCAGTTATGTCTGAAGTCACTCTGTTCATCACCTGAGTAGAAATGTATTTTTCTCTGTCAAATAGGCAGTATTTATAAACTTGTAGAACATTCTGGAAAGTTACACCGTTAGAACGCAATACGCATGCGCTATTTGCGTTCCAGCTTACAATTTGCGTTCCATCCGCCATTTTGTGCGTAGTAGTGATTAAAATGGTGTTTAATATGATTGTGATACGTTCCGCATAGTATGTGTTTCATTATTGCGAGTAAGTGTAGTGTAGTTACGTCTAAAGCCTCGTTTTCGTTTTGTTCGGCGGCCATTTTTTCTCTCGCTTAGCCGATTTTCGGCAGTTTAAACTCTTTGTTTTGGACTTAAATGGACGTGTAAATGAACTTTTGGAGGTGCCGGATGCCCCCCCGTGCTGTAAGTAAGCTTTTTATGTGTTCGTTGTTTTTATTTCTTGTGTTTGTGATGTTTTGATACGCGGCGGTTGGAATGGGTCTTTCGCGGCCGTTTTTTTTCTCCGATGCGGCCGTATGTTGTTGCGATGCTGTCGTATTTTTTTGCGATAGACGCAGTTAGCTTTTACGTGTACGACGCAGTGTCTTTGTTTCTAAGTCGTGCGTATGTGTATTAAGAGCGTGTGAGGGGCCTTTTTTACTGTTTTTTTGTTAAGTCTTGCGTCTGTGTGTCTGGGTGTAAGCGAGTGTGAGGCGACTTCAAGTTTTTTTTTGTTTTAAAGTTGTGTGTGTGTGTATGTTAACACAGCCGATGTTGGGATGCTCCCACCACCGCAAATGCGGACCCTCGCTTCGCGAGGATCCGCATTTGCGGGGACGTTGTTGGGTTTTTGTTGGCTGGGCGGTTGGGTTTATTTTGTTAAAAAGTCGTGTGTGTGTATGTGTGTGTTAACACAGCCGACGTTGAGCCTCCACCTCCGCAAATGCGGACCCTCGCTTCGCGAGGATCCGCATTTGCGGGGACGTTGGGATGCTCCATCACCGCAAATGCGGGCCCTCGCTTTGCGAGGACCCGCATTTGCGGGGAACTGCGTCCCTCGCTTCGCGAGGGATGCAGTTCTTGCGGGCTCGCTGCGCGAGCCAGCAAGAGTGAGCAAAGGCCCGTACGCTCACAACTATATATGTGATGGCAGTGTAGCCCCATTATGTTGCAGTGTCCTAACCACTGGTACCTCCCTTGTGTATACCGAAGAAAATAACCTATTTAGCTCATCTGCCTTTTCCTGGTCACTAATTATTAGATGGCCTGTGTCACATTATAATGTTCCTATAGCTTCCTTCCTCGCCTTCTTCCCATTAATATATTTAAAAAAATATTTTAGGGTTAGTCTTACTCTCTTTTGCAATTCATTTTTCATTTCCTGTTTTAGCCAGTCTAATAGCCCTTTTGCAAGCCTTGTTGATTTCCTTGTATTTACATAAAGCAGTCTCTGTCCCCTCTTGTTTGTATAATTGAAATGCCTGTTTTTTACTCCATATCTTGATCTTTAAGTCATTATTAAAGTCACATTGGATGTGATTTACTCCTATTTACTTTTATTCCCACATGGTATATGCCGATGTGTATGTATATTTAGTAAGGATTTAAATGTTGTCCATTTATGTTCAGTGTTTTTATCTATCAGTTCTCTGTCCCAGTCTATAGTTTGTATTGCTGCCCTTAGACCGTTAAAATCTGCCCTTTTAAAATTCAGAATTTTTGTTGGCTCCTTACAGTTTTGTTTTTTTAATTCAATCTCAAATGAGACTGTGTTGTGATCACTGTTTCCCAAAGGTTGCCCTATTTAAACATTTTATACTATATCAATATTATTTGTGATGACTAAATCCAAGTAATGCCAATTAAATCCCATTTCTCATTTACTGCTAATAATTCTAACTTTCCCATTTTTCCTGGCAAGCTTCTGGCATTAGCAAGCATACACCTTATGTTATGTGAGTCTGTACTTCTGGAGTGCCTGCCACTATACTTGAGCTACATAGCAGTACCTCCCTATTGACTATACTTACACTCCCCCCATCTCCTCCCACATGACTAGTTAATTCAGACCTTACTCCCTCTACACTTACTATACCATTACTTCTATCTAGTCCCTCCCCCCCACCTATTAATTTAAAAACTCCCCCAGCCGTTCTACCATCCTTTCCCCTAGCACAAAAGCTCCCTCATCATTAAGGTGCAATCTATCCCTGCTATAGAGATTATACCCAAGTGAGAAGTCAGCCCACATTAACCTCCCTAAGCTCCATCGGTCTCCCTGGGCTAGCACGTGGCACTGGTAGTATCTCAGAAAATACTACCTTGGAGGTCCTTCCCTTAACCTTTTTCCTTAATTCTCTAAAATCATTCTTTAGGACACTCCATCTTCCACTAACTTTGTCATTGGTACCAATATGTACCAAGACCGCCGGTTCATTTCCAGGCCCTCCAAATAATTTATCTACCCGATCCACAACATGCCGAACCCGAGCACCCGGGAGATAGCAAACTTTGTTAGCCTCATTGATTTAATGACACATGACTGATCCATCTATCCCTTGTATATTCCATGAAGCTGACTTGTCAGTGTCCTTGTTGGTCATCCTGTACATGTGTAGTGTGTGTGATGTACATGTGGTGTCAAGTTGTTGTATGTGATATTCACCTGACGTGGAGGGTGGATCCTGTTGGGCCACGAGGCCTGAAGCTCCTGCTGCAGGCAACGGGCTCAATAGGTACTTTTGGTCCCTTTCCCACTCACTATAGGTGACAATTACTGCAGGGCCACCACTTGTTGCTGAGGTCATCTCCTTTGATATCTTCTTCCTCACCAGGACCCTGACGTCATCAAACCTGTGCTTAACAAACCTCACATTCCTTTCTGTCATGCCCATTGCTGTTACCGCAGCTGCTACCTCCTTCCACCTGTGACCTAGGCCTGGGCCTAACCTGGGCCTACCCCTTGACAGGATAGCGGGCCACTCACGGAGGGCATGCAAGAGTACCACCACCTCCTGGGGGGAGTAATTGGGGGCCCTGTGCCTGCCCTCAGCCTCTTGCCCTCCCGATTCTGAGTGGGGATCCTGGCCTCCCTTAACTGTCCTTTAAGCCTGTCCATCATCACCGCTACCACCCCCCTGGGATAAGGCCCCTCCCCCTCTGACCCTGACGGTGATGTGCCTATCAATATAGGCACCAGCCCATCCACCTCCCCTCCTACACATTCCTCCTCCTCCACTTCCTACTTCTCCACCTCCTCCTCTTCCTCCACTGCCTCCACCTCATCCACCGCCTCCTCCTACCCCACCGCCTCCTCCACCGCCTCCTCCACCTCTCCTCCACTCTTCACTGCCTAATCCACCTCTTCTCCACTCTCCACTGCCTCCTCCACCTCCACCTGTCCTCCACTCTCCACCTCCTCCTTTCCTTCACTTCCCGTGGCCAACTCTCTCTCCCCTCTCTCCTCCTCACCTCTTCTTCTCTTCTCCTCCCATCTTCTCCATTCCTATCCCCTCCTCTTTCCTCCCTCCATTACAATCCCAAAAATAAAATAAGTATAAGAGAAAAAAGTATTTGTTTATATATTTGTGGGGTAAACAAAAAAAGTATGTTTTATGTGTAATTGCTAACTGTTGGGGTATAGGGTGGGGGGTGTATTATTATTAATATAGATTCCGTATTATTATAGATTTCGCGCCAACATATTCCGTAGGGCTATACATAAATTAAGTTCAAAATTCAAAATTAACACATTGCAAAGAATGGAGGGCCCTGTCTTTGAGCTTGGAATCCGGTGTCCATATGACTTTCCTAAAGAACCTTGCAGGATTGAAAATCCCAGACTTACAATCTAAAGGTCACTGTTTGCATGTGGTGAGAGAGTAGTGTGCCTGTTAGGATGGAAGGTCATAGGCTTCTTTAAAGAGGTGTGTTTTTATTGAAGTTTTGAAGGATTTGAGGCAGGAGGATAGTCTGGTGAAGCGAGGCAAGGAGTTCCAGAGAATAGGGGCAGCACGAGAAAAGTTTTGGAGGCAGGAGTGAGAGGAGGTGACAAGAGTGGTAGAAAGAAGAAGTATTTGCAGATGAGAGCAGAGATGTAAGGGGGTGCGCAATTGTTAAGGGCTTTGTAAGTTAGGGTCAAGATTTTAAATTTTATTCTAAAGGCTATGGTAAGCCAGTGGAGTGATTGACAAAGAGGAGCTGCCAACACTGAACGTTGTGTACGGAAGATGAGTCTGGCGGAGGCATTTATTATGGATTGAAGTGGGGAGAGGCGAGTGGTGGGCAGGCCAACAAAGAGCGAGTTGCAATAGTGTATGTGTTGACCTGTTTCTAAGTGTATCTATATGTATTTGTAATATGTGTAATCAAAATTAATGTGTTAATAGATCTGCTGATAATAGAAAAGAATATGACTGTAAGAACATGCTCTCCAATATCACCAACTCTGTGATCTGTGTGCTACTTTGGAAGAATCTACCACACAGTCAACGCATGGGCATGTGGAACACAGCTTTATTATCTTCCTGATCAATTGTTTTCCGTCACACTCCTTAATTACAGGATTGAATTGTAACTGCGGAAAGCATCTATTACAGCCCAATGACAGCTTGAGGGAGCGGGAAGGATTCAATTTAATTGCTCTGGAACTTTGCCAAATGTGAAGCCCGCAACGGCCGCCGTCAAGTGGCGGACGCTGCAGGCTTGAAATTTAAAGGGGCTGTAAGTCCCCTATTTGAATGTCCAAATCACAATTACATGAGCCTGTAATGGAGCCCGTAAATGTTACTGATATTTAATTGGTAACATTTTGCTATACGCATTCCATTTGCATGTTACAGGCTCATAATCCCTGCTTTGACGTTTCAAGCCTGCAAATGTTACCAGTGCTAAAGATGCAAAATCCATATTCATTTACAACAATTCAACAAACCCGCAATTGCCTTCAAAATGGCAAATGTATAAAAAAAGGAGTACTAGATAGAATCCGCAAGTTGGTTAAACACCTGTTGGTATAGCTGCAAAAGCAAATAAACACACAATACTGTACTTAAAACACTGGGAAAGCAATGAAATGCATTAGAATTAATTGTACAACAATCTGAAGCTCACAAATCTGCAATAAAAAAAGTTTTATTTCCGCGTTATATTGATTCAAGAAGTTAATACATATCATGAAATCCGCATGGACTAGAACAGTTGCTTTATTGATTTTTATTGATTTCTACATTTCTGAATTGTGAGTCCGATTGCAAATTGTACTTCTAAACACTAACTTATTGTAGTTTACACTCCATGTTTTACTGACGTCATGATGATGGTCTCATTTACTATTGGCTCTGTCTAAAATGTAGCTTACAGGCTTGCTTAATTGATCATGATCATGTCCTTAAATGCTACTTATGGGTTCATGGTTTGCATGTTGGGGCTGTGAGCAGGTAATTGCGGACTTGAGTTAATTGAATACATCTATATATGTAAATAATTAGTAACCCACAGCCAAAATGTCGGTTTACATGTAATTAGGGGCTTGGAATTAAACAGGGGCCTAAGTAGGGAATTAATGTAACAGATTGTAAACAATTTTGAATGGACAAGAATGGAGAAAGATTTCAGGATCCATAAGTGCAAAGCTAGTAGTGACTGTTATTGCAGTCAAGTCATGACTTAGGGGAGAGAATGCTTATGCAACCAATAATTCTCTGTTTTAATTGTATTGCTTAATAAACTTTTGTGCCATAATAACAATTTTTAAGATGAGATACACAATAAATGTAATAATTCAGTGGAGGTTGTTCAAAAAAAATGTGAATGGAGGCCATGATTTGGACCCAGGTACACCAAAAGATATGATTCCTGTGCTAATAGTATGGCTTTACGTTTTGGGGTTCATCTGTGACCCAGAAGTACAGAGAATGGTACAAAACATTTATAGACAACATGATATTTCAGGATATATCTCCCTGTGGATGGCACAATTGAGCTAAGAGAGTGCTGCCCTCTTAGTAGGTTTAAGTTTAGATGACACCTGAAAAATAGTGACATTGACACCATTCACCTCCAGCCACTATGTGACCCAGCAACACAGCCATTCAGGAGATATATATCTAACCTAGATAATCTCCATAACCTATCAGATGGTGGTAATGCATGCAGTGTAAAAGAACCTGGGTGAAAAGTTCAGAGTGTACTGAGAGGAAAATAAGACAGAGCAAGATGAGGTGGTACAGGTCTCTATGTAGAAGATACAAGAGGGTACTATTTCAGCTCCTAAACCTTTTCATAAAACATCTTCATTTTATCCATCTAATTTAAAAGATACCTCCAAGTAAAACATTATATAGAAACATATCTAAAAATAAAGCTTCTTATATCCTTCCTATTATAAAAAAGCAATGTTTCCATGTATTGTCCAATACTATATTGCAACTATATGACAATCTGAATATAAATAGAATAGTGCATTAACACATACATGCAAATGGGAATCTGTTCTAAATAGAGAAATAGATAGTGAAACATGGCAAAAGAATATGGGGAAAGAACGCTAGAACATCAAGGAATATTCAGACTAATGGAATAAACTATAATATATTTTATTTTTGGTAATAATAAATTAATACAAGGCACACATTCCACCATGTTTTAGAGGATGTAAATACTTAATCAAATGTTACACACAATCTCAGGCACAGCCCCGGGTGGCAAAAGCTCTAGCTCCGCCACTGTGTTTATATCAATGTATTAATCACGTATAATAGTTTTCAAACTGCGATTCGACGTCATGCTTGCGACAAATCGTAGTTTGACAACTATGCAATGCGCAACGGGCCACGCAAACGCATAGCATGGCGTAAACCGCACATGCGAATTGCGCAACAGGCACACTGAGGAGGGGAGGGGGGAGAGAAACAGGGCAGGGAGAGGAGGGGAGTACCACACAGGGGAGGAGGGGAGACACAGAGGAGGTGGGAGGGACACAGGGGGATGAGAGGGGGTAGAGACAGAGAGGAGGGGGGAGAGACACAAGAAAGTGAGAGGAGGGGGGGAGGAGAGACACAAAGGAGTGAAAGGAGGGGGGAGAGACACAGCGGAGTGAGAGGAGGGGGAGGAGACAGAAAGGAGTGAGGGAGAGAGACACAGGGAAGGGAGAGGAGTGGGAAGAGACACAGGGGAGGGGAGAGACACACAGGGGTGGGAGAGGGGAGAGAACAGAACAGAAGAGGGGAGAGACACAAGAGAATGAAAGGGAGGAGAGACACAGAGGAGGGGGATAGACACAGAGGAGTAAGAGGATGGGGGGAAGAGACACAGGGGAGTGAGAGGAGGGGGAGAGACACAGGGGAATGAGAGGAGGCGGGAGAGACACAAAGGAGTGAAAGGAGGGGGAAGAGACACAGGGGAGAGGGAGACACAGGCATAGGAGTGGATTGACACATAGGGGAGGGAGGGGTTGACACATAGGGGAGTGAGAGGAGTGGGGAGAGATACAGGGCAATGAGAGGGGGAGAGACACAGAGGAGGGTGGGAGACACAGGGGAGTGACAGGAGGGGGGAGAGACACAGGGGAGTGAGAGGGGGGGGAAGAGAATCAGAGGGGGGGGGGGAACGCATTGCCAGGATTCACATTTTATTGCCCTCATTTTTGACGGGCAAGTTGCTAGTAAAATATCGGTGTAAAAAAAAAACCATAAGAAATATTCAAGGATCTGATTCCTCTTCAATAACAGAGCCAACAGATTCCTGAACAGAGATTCAAGGAGGATTGACTTTCCTGTCACTTACTCCACAGGATAGTCACAAGGCTCTAGGTATCTCCTATTTATGCTGCCTGAAGTATATGTGCTACCTCTGGAAAACATCACCAGAAGACGTGGCCCTGAATCCCATTGCTATTCTGACAACTCACAGCTTTATGTACCATCTAAGATGCAGAGCATGCAACCTGTGCGCTAAACAGATGGCAAGGAGACATCGATTACTGAATTGGTAATGACTGATCTCAGAAAGGGAGAGGTGCAGGTCACATAATTATACCCAAATATGTACATACTTCACCCTAAGAGGAAATTTGCCTCAATAAATTAAAGGATTCAAGTATCCATGTCCAAAGGATAAACAATTATGCAGATACAGAAGTAATAACATTCAACAAAAGGGAAAAGAGAAATAACTTACTATTAAAGGAAGATGCTGGTTCTATAGGAAGTTCTTTGTCTTTCTCTTTTCCCTTTTTTTGCAGGTCACATAATGTCAGCTTCACTTTGCCCAAACAACGATGCTCTGTCAGATGGAATAGGACTCCTTATGTATTAAATCACAAATTAGCATCAATCTAAGTAATTCTAATGTATTCATTTTAGTATCACAATAATATGAAATATATAAGTAAGTTAAAATATCTGTTGGATTAAAGTGAATGGCATTATCTATATGAAATCTGTTCCATAAACTATTTATAATCCAACTCTAGAGTGATAATAATACAAAATAATAGATGTACTTTCCTTCAATTTGCAGTCCCATAGTCCTAATTCCCATTCTACACTGCATTTTCTGTATTACCTAGAAGCAGATTGGCTGCTCATGGGGTAGTCAGGGTGTACAAGCAGTTATATAGACTATTTATGTTGTTTTATTTTTATATGAAATTATAAAAGTGTACGTAGTTTATCAGAAGCCAATTGTATACTGCGTAAGGAACAGGTCTGTAAGGGCCACATTACCAATAGTATTAGGTCAATAATATACCTAGGAATGTATTAGAGGTAGGACTGGAAAGAAATGTCCCCATATCTGCTGATGAGACAAAACTGTGCAAGGTAATTAACCCAGAAAATTATTTACTTTCACTGCAAAGAACTTACATTAATTAGAAGGGACCGCTAAATGGCAGATGACACAACACAAATACACGTAGAGTAATGCGGAATGACAAATAGCCATGCAATTTATAATCTTAATGGGGCAAATCTAGGTGTATCAGAGATAGAAAGGGAATTAGGAGAGTGATATAATTATATTAACTTATTGTTTTCCACACTAACATCATGTTATATTATTAAAGGATCACTGTAGTTCAAGAAAAGTATAAAATTCCATTTTATTTCCTGAGAGCTAATTTATGAGGATGTGTCTAATTTTCAATGGATGGAGGGATGAGGGAACAAGATGATGCTAGAAAACTTTGTTAGTTTATTGGATCTGACTGAATTTGACACCACATCCCTTGCCTATCACTGTCCAAGAAACAGACTATTTGCATCAGGAAATACAAGAATTGTTATCCATAAATGTAAATTCTTCTTTTACATAAATAACTTAAACCAGTGTATAATGGATAAATGTATATATTTTTTCTAATTAAAAACTAGTTTTTTACCTATTGTACAGTGTAGTTCTTTAAGGGAACATTTATGGGTTCATATACTTATACATGTATTTATTGATAATTATCACATACAATAGTTGTCAAACTGCGATTCGTCGTCACACTTTGCACCAAATTTCGGTTTGACAACTATGATTGATCACAACCTCACCGGCTGGGTCTTCATCTCACCAGCCTCCTCCATCCCTGCAAGAACATGGCCATGTGCCAGACCTCAGCAGGGACGCGATCAGGAGCCACCGCAGGGGTCCTGTGTGTGTGATCACTAGACACTCTCTCCTAAGCACTCCCCCTCTCTCAGCACTCTCTCTCTCCTCAGCACTCTCTCCCCTGTAGTCAGCTCGGTGCAGGTATCTCTTGTCTGCTCCCTGTACTGAGGTGTCAGTGATGTCTCAGCTCGGTGCTCTGTGTGTAATTTGCAAGAAATGTGTTTACAATCCAATTTTTTGTTTCATATTCATATAAACTAACGAACGAAAACGTTTCGCCAATTTGCCATTTCAGATTGATGTAAAATAATGCATTTAGGCAATTTTTCGTTTCATATTCAGATAAACTAACGAACAAAAAAGTTTTGTCAATTTGCCGTTTCAGATTGATGTAAAATAACGAATTCAGATGAATTAACACGTTTCGCCAATTTGCAGTTTCAGATTGATGTAAAATAACGCATTTGGACTCCCATTGAGTGACAAACAGCATTTCCAAAGTTTTTTATTGCCCCGTCATGTTTGACGGGCAAGTCGCTAGAAATAATCATAATAATAATAATTTTATGTAGTGCTTTCCTCCCAGAAGAGACTAAATGGGCTTTGGAGAGAAATGAAAAAAGAGAGTTGTAACTTATTGGAACAAGGAAAATCTTGAGTCTCTTTTTGAAAATATCCAAATTAGGGGCCTTACTGATTGACAGCCCTATTAAATTGCTGCCCAGTAACTCCAACGTGAGCCCCGCAATGGCTGTGTGCTTGAAATTTGGCCGATTTATGGTGAATGGTAAAGTAGAAGGGCTGCGAATTACGAGCTTGAGACACTGACCCGTAAGCCTTTGCCGCACACACAAGCCATAAATGGGACTTACGAGCTACGTATGTCCTCTTAATTAACAATTGCGGTATAACGTAGCGCGAAATAGAAAGCGGTAAAATGCAATTAAAGCTGCAAGAAAGCCTTCAAAAGGGGGCTAAACCCATAAATCATTGACTGTGCAGTAGCTGAGCAAGTGAACACACAGGTCTAGGCGTTTGGTGGGTTTCTGAGCTTTGGAGAGAGAGAGAGAGAGAGAGAGAGAGAGAGAGAGAGAGAGAGAGAGAGAGGGAGCATTGTAAGTTTTGATATTTTGACCTATAAGATAATTTAACCCTTAATTTACAACACACATAATTACTGATATCACATAATTTACACACATAGATTAATACATACACATAGCTATACATAGCTGTAATCCACAGCACATCTACACCTCCGCCATACCGCCCCCCCCCCCTTCACCCATACAATTATACTACACATAATACATTTTTGTTTTACCTCCTACACATCCACATACATATTATATTTCTTTTTATTTCTGATATCATAGGAGTGTAAAAGGAAGGGAGGAGGATAGTGAGGAGAGAGAGGAGAGGAGGAGAGAGAAAGGGGAACACCAGAGGGTGTGAGTGAGGAGAGGACAGTGAGGAGAAGAGAGTGAGGAGAGTGAGGAGAGGAGGAGAGGAGAAGAGAGAGAGGAACACCGGAGGAGAAGAGTGAGGAGAGGAGAGTGAGGAGAGTATGGCGAGGTATGGAGAGAGGGAGGTCCAGTTCAGGGAGGTCAGGTGGAGCAGAGCAGCAGGGTGAGGAGAAATGTACCCCCAGATGTAGGCACACAAGGTGGGGGGCAGAGGGTCAGGGGCCTGATCCCAAAGGGGGGAGGTAGTGGGGATGAGGGAGCGGCCCCAGGGAGAGGAGAGGGATGCCAGGAGCCCCAGGCACATTTGGTAGGGCAAGAGGCTGTGGCAAAGTACAGAGCCCCCAATTATACCCCAGAGGAGATGGAGGTTCTCCTGAGGGAAGTTCGTGCCCACTATAGGATAATGCAGGTGGGAGAGAGGTGAATGCTATCCGGAAGAATGAAGCCTGGGCCGAAGTTACTACAGCTGTTGCGGCATTAGGCCTCGCTACTAGGGACGTTAAGTCTGTGAAACACAGATATGACTACAGCAGGGAGAAGGTGAAGAGGAAGAGGGCAGAGGAGGCAAGGGCGTCAAAAGCAACAGGTGGTGGACCTCCAGCAAACATCACAAACAGTGGGAGATCATTGCCTGGTTTGGCAGGGGAGACATAGAACGCTGCAAAAAGTCAGATGAGAGGCTCAGGTTGCTATGGAGGCAGTGTCGCCTGACTTACACCCTCCTGAATACCACTAGATCCCATGGATAGCACTAGATCTCTTCATTCTCAGATGAGGAGGCACAACCAAAGGATGGAAGCACAACCAAAGGAAGCCTTCTAATCGAGCTAGCAAATATAACATATATAATCAACATAAAGGGTTAATACACATGCAAATGTCCAGTTACTAATATTGAGGAGTATCAAAATGCCCCTGAGGTTCTGATAGGAATATGACAGGTGATAATGGAGTGGGTTTATATTTCCTCCTCTAGTAGACTGTGATTTGTCAGACCTCTCTACTATGAAGTGCCCACCGTCACTGGCAATACATGGTAGAGATCACAGCTTCATTCAGTTACACAAGCCCTTTCACCACCAACACTTATCAATCCACAAGGGGACCTGGGGAACATACACCACACTAATGTAAATTGATGAATAGAAAAGCATAATGGGAGGTGATAAAATGGGAATGGGTATACATCATGGCACATGGCCACCAGCAATGACGCAGGACTTTCCAGGCTGGGTGTAGTGGAGATTACCCCTGATGGAGGTGAGTTGGTTGTTGCTCCACATGCCTCTGCACAGCCTCCATGTGTTTTTGCAGCCTTTCCTGAGGGGTTAGAGTAGATTAGTGTGGTGTATGTTCCCCTGGTCCTCTTGTGGATTGCTAAGTGTTGGTGGTGAAGGAGCTTGTGTACCTGAATGAAGCTGTGAGCTATACCATGTAAGGCCACTGTCGGTGGGCACATCATATCAGAGAGGTCAGACAAATCCCAGTCCAATAGAAAAGGAACTGACAACCCGCTCCAGTATCACCGGCATGCAAATCTTGTAGAACAGCGAAGGCAGAGACCTAGCTAAATGTGCTGCAGTTCAAAGGGTCACAGAGACCCGGACACGACTGAAGGACTGAACAACAAATAATCAAATGTTACTCTGGTACCTGATCTATGTGATGTGGCTGTGAAATATGGCCACTATTTGTGTTCCTAAATGTAGATGTGATAAAAGAGATGTTTATCAGAAAATGTTTGTATGTTTAGGGGCCACATTCAAGCATCTGAGTGAGAAAGGGTTAATATGACAGCCATGTTGATGTAGTTTGCATATGCATTCCAACATATGACAATAAAAATATATTTTTTTATTTACATATTTGATCATTCGGGATTGTTCTGCAAGGAATTCTAATGCCTTCCATTGCTTTATTGAGATTGTTATGTCCCTTGCAGCCCTAGGAAATGCCAAGTCCGTAAGTGTTTTGTAAGACCCGCTGCGGCCTTGAGATTTGTCCGAGTTAAAGAGCTATTTGTCCGAGTTAAAGAGCTATTGAATTCGAGCTGTGCAAGACTGATGGGATTGAGACTCAAGCCCATAAGTCTTAGCTGTGCTGGCAAGCTGGAAAGGGGACTGACTAGCGGCGATAGGCCTGAACCATCCAATTGTGGAATAAAGCTATGCAACACAAGCCTCTCAGCCAAACACGTACGGGCTAGACAGTTTGACAGTTGGAGCTTATTGACATACACCCATGCATTGACTGTGTTGTGATTTCATTCAAGGTAGTACGCAGTTCGAGGAGTTGGTGGGAGAGTTGAGTTTGGTGAGAGAGTGTAGGAGGTTCATTGAGGTAGTTTTTTGCTTGTTTATATTCAATTTCATAAGGATTTACACTTAAGATTTACACATATTTACAGATTACACATATTTGCAAGACACATAGATTAAAGAAGACACATAGAGACAAATATAAAGTTAGGACAACCCCCATCCCACACCCACATCCGATTCCCCAACACTTATTAAAAACACATAGCACTTACATTTTTTTTCCAACACCCACATTCCAGCAATACTTTTCTTTCTTTATACTTCTTTTAATTTATTGGCGCTCTATTTTTGCATCGTTTATATTCTATTCCTAGCGTATTTACACTTAAGAGTTACCCATATTTACAGATTACACATATTTGCTAGACACATAGTTTAAAGAAGACACATAGAGACATATATAGAGTTAGGACACCACCCCCATCTCCGCACCGCATCCGCCAACACTTCTTAATAATATATAGAACATACACATTTTGGTGAGGAGGAGGATGGCGACAGAGGAAGCAGGAAGCAGAGTGAACTAGTAATGAGTGGGAGAGGGGCACAAGAAACCTTCTGAGACCGTTGCTTGCTGCTGGAACTTCAGGCCCGGTGGCCCAACAGGACCCAGCCTCCATGTTGAATATGACATACACCAACGTGCCACCACATGTGCATGACACACACTACACATGTACATGATGACCAATAAGGACATTGACATGTCAGTTTCATGGAATTACCAAGGGATAGATGCATGTGTAATTAAATCCATGAAGCTGACAAATCAGTTATTCCTGGCTACAACAACAGTAATCAAGCAATATAGAGTCCATGTATTGGTGTGCCCACTGCACCCTATGCAGTTACAGACCTCAGCCATAATCAAAATAGCTTTAGGAGCCAAGAGTGATCAAGACCAGAAACCAAAGAATTGATCAAATCTAGCATATGATAGCTAATTAGGAGAATCATCCAGGTTCAAGCCTAAATGTCAGATAGTTAGGAATGAACACATATCAATGTATTAATCATCAAACTAATGAAATGTACCTTTCTTTTCAATCTTTTAGCATCCAGGAGGAGGTCTGCATACAGTGGCAATCCAGAGGTGGGTGCGTTGGCTCCATCGGAGCAGGATGTGGAGGAGCAAGCCCCGCCCAGCAGGAACCAGCGCAGGAGGAGGAGGCAGAAGGATCATCGGAGGGTCCTGGCTCTGAGGAGAGGGGGCATCGTGTTGGGGGATTCCCTCCCTGGACAGCCAGCAGGATTTTTATCCCACCATCCCCCTCCTCAAATGACTCTGGATCTCATCAGGGCACACACACCAGTGCACTGGCCCGGGCGCCACTGTCACCGGGGACACCACCATCACTCCTGGCTGGCCCCGGTGTGGATTGATTAGTGGTGGTGGTGAAGGGGCTTGTGTACCTGAATGAAGCTGTGAGCTATACCATGTAGGGCCAGTGTAGGTGGGCAGGTGATAGCAGAGAGGTCAGACAAATCACAATCCACTAGAGAAGGAAGAGGCAACCCACTCCATAATCTTTGGCATGAAAACCTTGTAGATCAGAACAGGTAGAGACCTAGCTAAATGAGCTGCAGTCCATAGGGTCACAGAGAGTGGGGCACAACTGAAGGACTGAACAGCAAATAATCAAATGATGTGATAGGCGAGATTGTATTGATATTTTAGATGTCATAATGAAGCCTCTGTGAGCATGGCTTTTCATATTGGCATATGTATGACCATTCCAACATATAATGTTTATTTTTTTATTAATGCCTATTTTTTTTTTTTTTGGGGGGGCGGTTATTGTGCAATTAATTGTAATGCCTTTCCATGCTTTATCTATATTTTAGAGTGCACTGGTGTGCTTATATTGGTCTTTACAGTGTTTCAAAGTAGTGAGTCAACCCTTTGCGGATCTTATTTTGAGCCCATAGAGAATCTGCCTTTATTTGCGAGTTACAGGCTTGAATGCCATAGCTACTTTTCAAACACATTGCAATTTAATAGCTAATTTGAAAATGTAGCGTTTACGGGCTTGACAGATCAAAGGGTGCCAAGTTTAATGTAGCTCAACTCGTAGGCTATTTTCGTCCCTCCTGCGCCTTAACACGCAAGTCCACTGTGGGCTATGTTATGGGGCTAATTTAATAGCCGCAACGCGTAAAATTGGAGTTATGGGCTACATTTTAAAATGTAGCCCCAATTTAATAGGGCTCAAAATCGGTATTTAGTTACAACAATTCAACAAGCCCACAATTGCCTTAAAACCCGTAATTTGCACATGTATAAACAATTTCTACGAGCACTAATGAGACTCACAAGTGGGTTAAACACCTGTTCGTAACACTGCAAAAGCAAATAAACACATAATACTGGAGTAAAAAATACGGGGAAAGAGATGAAATACATTAGATTTAATTGCACAACAGTCTCAAGTTTGCAAATCTGCAATAAAAAATATCTTAATACATATCAGGCCACCCACATGGACTAGAACAGTTGATTTATTATTTTTCATTGATAGCTACATTTCTGGAGTCAGACTTCTAAACACTAATTGATTGTAGTTTAAACTCCATCTTTTACTGATGTCATGATGATTGGCTGTGTCTAAATTGTAACTTACATGGTTTGCTTAATTGATCATGATCATGCTCTGAAATGCTATGTACGGGTTCCTGGCTTGCGTGTGGGGTCTGTGAGCCTGTACTTGCGGGTTTGAGTCAATTAAATACCTCTGTAACTGTAGCAAATTTCTAACCCACAGACATACGGACAGTATGAAGGTAATTACGGGCTTGGAATTAAATCGGCCCATTATGTGCAGCTGTCGGCTTTATTAGTATGAGACTGCATATTCGTTTTAAAGTAATACTTATATACATGTTTCTCTTATGTGTCTGGCATATGTTTGACTATTCAACAAAGCTGCCATGATTGACAAAGTACCGTTTAACTAAAGAATATCTATTGAAAGAAAAATATAGTAGAATAATTTGAAAACTGGTAGGACAAATAGGACAAATATTTTGGAAGTCACTTCTCCCAAAGCAAGTTTACCATTAAAAACAGACAGCTCTAACCATCCATCTCATTATTTATTGTACAGATATAATTGCTTAGCCTTCAGCCTTGCGCACAATCACTACAGGCCAGCCAAAAACGCAAAGCCGCCCTTAGGACTCAATTGGTTTTAGCACAGCTCAGGAGTGCTAAATAAATAAAGTTACACACAATTAATATTCTATTAGACCCATAGCTCTAGCTCGCAAATTAAGTTTGAGTTTTAAGTTTGTATCAAGTTTCTGAGAAAAACTTTACAAGTTCTGAATTGGACTAGCAAGGGCTTTTTCAAGCACTCCTTATAGCTGCAGCAGCAATTTAAAACACACCAATGCGCTTTGAAAACATGGAAAGGCATATAAATACATTAGAATTAATTGCAGAACAGTCTCAAACCCACAAATATGCAAATAAATATAAATATGAAATTAATTACTTAAGCGGTTTATACATTTCATGGGCTAGAACGGATGCTTTGATGAATTTTATTGATTTCTACATTGCGAGTCTGATCCCTAAATTTAATTCTGGACACCAATTAATTTGTGGTCTGAAGGTTAAGAATGAACTCCATGTTTTATTGACGTCAATTTGACTGTCTAATTTATTATTGGCGGTGTATAAGAAGTATTGCGAGAGTTTAAGAAGTAAATTACGTGCTTGCTTAAATACTGACTGATTGTATGATCATATGCCCCCTGAAATTCTAATTACAAGTGCATGGTTTCCATGTGGAGACAATTGAATACATCTAAATGTTTTTTTTTTTAAATGTGACCCGCAGCCAAAAGTGCAGTTTGGGGGCAATTGCCGGCTTGCAATTAAATGGGGCCCACAGTACACAGGGATTGCACTGTATCATAGCAATCAGTAGTAACATTCTGCAACATGCTCCATGAAAAGGAGTCACTGACAGGCTTATGTGAAACACTGAACTTTACACTCTGTATTCATGAGATGCATGAGGTAAAGAGGACAATACCAAACAGATAACAATTCTAGGATTTTAGGGAAAAAATACTAAATATCCTATAAGGTATGTATGTATGTATCTAGATATAAATGTTTATTTAGTGTAGGATACATCAGTACACAATATCTATAAGTTATTATGAAACTCCTTAAACAGAAATAATCAATCTCTGTATTCAAAACATTGAGGAATGTGATTAGGGGCTCATTTATGATTCCATAGAATAATTCATTCATTTAAAATAAAAAGGCTTTTAAACACACTTGGATTCTTAACAATAAGAAATATATTTTATTGCCTTTAGACAAGATAGAATCTTACCATAAACAGAGTTTACACAAGCAGTCTCTCATTGTTTATGTAATTGTCAAAAGTATTTATGGCATAAGATAAGAACTACATAAGATAATGTTTAAATGAAGCATAGTATCAGAAAAGCTAATTAAAGGGATAGATATCTCACCATAAGTGCTCTGTGATTTGTCTGACCTCTCTGCTATCACCTGCCCACCATGGTATAGCTCACAGCTTCATTCAGGTACACAAGCCCCTTCACCACCACTGTAAATTGATGAATAGCAAAACATAATGGGAGGTCTCCAAATGGGAATGGGTATACATCTTGGCAATTGGCCACCAGCAATGGCGTGGGACTTACCAGCATGGGCGTAGCGCAGATTACCCCTGATGGAGATGAGTTGGCTGTTGATCCACCTGTCTCTGTACAGCCTCCATGTGTTTTTGCAGCCCCTCCTGATGGGTTAGACTAGATTAGTGTGGTGTATGTTCCCCTGGTCCCCGTCAGCATTGCTGTGGTGGTGGTGAAGGGGTTTGTGTACCTGAATGAAGCTGTGAGCTATATCATGTAGGGCAACTCTAGGTGGGCACGTCATAGCAGAGAGGTCAGACAAATCACAGTCCACTAGAGAAGGAACTGGCAACGGCAACCCACTACAGCATCACCTGTCATATTGTTAGCATGCTCTCAGGGGAAGGTTCATACTCCACAGTATCACTAATTGGACTTGGCAGGTGCATTAACTCTTTTTTTATTATTATATATGATATTTATTATTATATTATATCTAATGCTATTATGACTATTATTCTTTTCATATGTATTGATCGATTGCCTAGTAACTAGGGCTCATTAGTTTACATCTATAGGAATGTAACATATATGTGATGTATAATACTCAAAAAAAGGATCTTTGTTTATTTTTTAGGCCTAGGTGTTATTACTTAAATGTGTACCAAAATATTGTCCTCTGGATTCCATTTAGGAATCCTTTAACAAACAACCAAGGTTGTACAGAAACACCTTTTATGCAGCCTTTATTTTAATTATTATTGCCACATACTAATTTTAAAAAATTCAATCTTTATTTGTACATTTAAAATGTTGTTAAAAATGCAACGATTAAAAAAATCATGTTAAACCCAAGGGGCCTCATTCTACTCGCGGCCGCAAGCTATTCTGCTATTCTATTCCCCTCCGGCCGGGGATTCCGGCAGGCTTGCGGGCGGTGCCTTGCTATCTCTTGCAGCGGAGGAAATCCTTTGATCTAAAACGGCCGCAAGGAAATCGGCCGTAAGAAAATCCTATTTGCAATTCAATTGCTCCAGGAACCCTCTCTGCAAGGCTAAAAGCGAGCCGCAGCTTACTTGCAGGAAAGAGGTCCCGCTAGCACCAATTAAGCACGAAATATAGCCCAAATAAAGCAATCCTGCACTTTGAGAAGACTATAAAGTGATTTTCGGCGTTGGCAAAAATAGCACAAAATTCCCCTATACTCAAATCCGTAAAATATATATTTTTTAATATACGTCAAATATCCATGTAAAAAGTCCAGAGTGCTTGGAGCACCTCAGACACGCTGCAGCCGGAAAATAAACAGTTAATTTGAACTCTGGTTTGGGCTGATGTGCAAGCTTGAGAGTGGGTTACTTTTAATCCTCATGTCCCCCAATATGATCCCTAGCATTTACAGAGCTGTACAGTGCAGGCTTGAATTTATTTTTGAGTTTTTAGATTTCAGAGCTTACGGCCGGTAGCAAGATTTACGGCCGGCCATAAGAGGAGATCCTTGCGGGCCGTTTAATTGAATTGCGAGGTAACGGGACCCCCGCAAGGAATCGCAGCCTTACGGCCGATAAGAGAATGAGGCCCAAGGTGTTTAATCCTTTGGGTTTTTTGACGTCCAGCAAATAATTCCAGTTTTATTTTTGTTATTATATTCTTTGCTTTGATCACAGCTTTTTTATTTAATTACTTTATTATGCTCAAGTCAATAAGAGATTTGGTTTTTCAATTCAATTGTATTTGTGTATTTTTGGTTATGTTTCCTTAGTCAAATCCTTATCCGGTACAGTGGATTTTAATTTACATAAGATAATTTTTTTTTACATAAGATTAAGATAAGGTTTTATAATCCTTTTGTCTGTTGTATAGTTTTGTTTATTCATACAGCACTTCACTGGGGTATATGTTTTAAGTGCCTTTGCATTTCTTTTGTGTTAATCTTTTGTCCTGTTTATTTATGTTAATTCGGAATTCTATTTCTTAAAGTGCATTATAATTCAAGTTGTGTTATTCAAAAATTCTTATCTTAAAGTGCTTGTGCTATTTGACTTAGTACTTATTTCTTCTTATATTACCCTTTTACCTCGTGACTGTTAGTCTATCACAGTCACTACTTTACCTTATTCATTTATAGTGCTAATGCTGTGCTATTTTTTAAAAATGTATACACTCCTGATTATGCGGTTTCTTAAACTATATATTTCCTTAATGCTTCTGTCTATTGTTTTTTAGAAGGAGGTTGTGTCCTTTTTCATCCGTTTTTTTTTGCTTTAATTATGCTTTTACTCCTTTTTCTTGCTTTTCTATTTCCTTTTTCTTGTATATTACTCTATTGTTACTATATTGAGACTTTGTGGTGAAGGAATTGGCTTTCTATCTTTCTTTTAAGTTAGTAGTGGACCTGGAGCTTTAGAGCTGTATCATGCTCCACGCTATATTGGCGTATATGTGATGTATGTGGATGTCACATAACACCAATCATTGACAATACACTGACATGGTTAGAACGATATAACAAAGCTTTATTTCATACATAGAGCACAATCAGAAATAGACAAGACTGTGCATTAATATCATGGATGTGGTGTGGGCGGATCCCGGGAGAGAAAAAAGGCTTGTGGGAAAAGGGGATAAATCAATCCATTTAAATTGAAGAAACAATAAATGTGCATAGCACTTACAACTTGTCTATATCTGCTCAATTAAACAGATGAGTCAACCTCTAGACTGTAATCCAATTTCACACATAGTGTAGTGACAAAAACTGAAAAAAAAAGTGGTCAATTAAAAAAAGGCAGAGGAGGATAAAAAAAATCTAATCACATTGGATGTACAGTACAGTGCTAAATACTGTACCAATATACCAACTCACCTGATTCCCATCTGCAAGCATTACTAACTATTAGCTAGGTCTCTAGATAATCAGAAACATGGGAAAATACCCAATAATAGGGAGAGGACACGAAGGTCAGCAGCCAGAATCACTGTGACTTACATCAGACCCAAGGATCTGTTCTCAGACCGATATTGAGGTCAAAATCACAGGCTTCACTAGTGCATATATTAATGCTGGCTGTCATTAACATGCCATTGTCAGACTTTGCCAGTCCACCGCCATAGCGGTATTAGTCTACATTTAAGCTAACAGCAATCATGTCTGAAATATCTGTCCTTAAGATTTTGGGAGCTAAATGTTAAGGGGGCTGTCATTGAAGGCACTGGGAAAACCTCATACATTTTCTCAACACTGCTTGCACATGCAGAAGATGCCTTCATGGACCTGAATTTTACCTAAAACAAAAAAGAAAAAACTAAAAATGCAAAATAAGGCCTGAAAAATCATAGGGGCTGCAGCATCTATTCTCAACAGCATTTTTCAGTGACATGTTAAACAGAACCCTACATGTCCACAGAGAAGAGGATCATGGACCATGTGATCGGAGGTAGCGGTCTGTATACAAATGTAGCCATCACATAGGCCAAGATTCAAGTCTCTGTAGCCATGCTAGATTAGGTTAACATTGTGACCAATAGATTGTCACTCAGAAGTGCTGTTAAGAAGGCACAAACATAGCCACAGGGCCCACATCGGAGGCCAGAGGTGGTGGAGGCATGATGGGAGGAGAGGAGGGGCCAGGCTGCTGGTGTCTTTGTGATTCTTCCAGTGTAGAGGAGGCGGGTCTGCGTATCATTCAGATCCTGAGCAGCCCGGCTAGGTATGATTCAGGCATTAGGTGGTACCTCCTCTCCTCCGTATTGCGCCTTGCCAGGCTGCACATGAGCTCCACATGATTTGCCTGGATTCCCTCAAGACACTTGAGTTACTGGTGCATGATGGCCAGCATCTCCAACTGTGCAGCCTGGCTTTGTGATTGTGGTGGTGGGAGTGGAGGTCCGTGGGGCGTTGCTGTGTGAGGAGGGGGTGGTAATGGAGTGGGGAGGATCTCGGGCCCAGCTGGAGCGGACTGCTGTGAGGGGAAGGAGGTGGTGGCTGGCTTGTCTGGTCTTCATATGTCCAGTTGGAGGGCCCTGGTGAGATTCACAGTCTTTGAAGGAGGGGGATAGTGGGTCAAATGCCAGCATGGATGCCGGAGGTCCAGATGGTGGCCCCGCCACTCAAATGACATGCTCCTCCTCTGAGCCAGGGCCCTCAGATCCTTTTCCTTCCTCCTCCCCTGCGCTGGTTCCTGCATGGTGGAGGCTTGCTTCTCCACATCCTGCTCTGATGTAGATGCTGCCGCTACCTCTGGCTCACACACTGGACCCAGACCTCCTCCTGGATGCTGAAAGATAGAAAAGAAAGGTATATGTCATTAGTATAATGAATAATACATTCTTATGTGTTCATTCCTAACTATCTGACATCTAGGCTTCAACCTGGGTGATTATCCTAAGTGCAACTCAGATTAGCTATTATATGCTAGATATGATCTATGCTTCTTGGCTCCTAATGCTATCTAACGCAGTGGGGGGTGGAGTGACCTAACTATATGTCTCTATGTGTGTTCTTTAAATTATTTGTATTGCAAATATGTGGAACCTGTAAATATGTGTAAGCAAGTATTAAGTGAAAATTCATATGAAATAGAATATAAATGCATAAAATCACAAACTACCTCTCTCCGAACTCTCCTACTCTCTCTAGATTTTGAACCAACCACCAACTTGTGCTGCTTCTAAAGAAAATTCAACACAGTAAACGCATGGGTGTGTGAAATGCAAATTTATAATCTCCCACTGTCAATCATGGATAACAAATTATTAAGGAATGAAGCTAGTAGTGTCTTTAATTTAAAATTCCAGGTACAAACAGGACTTTATGAAGAATTCACATCTCCTTTTTATATATACTTAATATAGTGCATATGGGACTGTATTAGTTTCTCACAGTGGCTGTTCTAGTTCTCATTAATTGTCACCTCAAGGAAACTGATCTAGAACTGCCCTGGGTAGAAGGACAGCTATGCGTTTCCTTTTAGTTTGACGGTAGAAATAGAAAATGTAATTTTTAAATGATTTGTGTTATGACAACATGATTATATAGTTAGAAATTGAGGTTGAAATAAGACTTTTAAATTATAAATGTCAACCTTTTTAGATCTCCTCAGATTTTTGCAATATGTGGATTAACAGTTAATTGATCCAGAGGAAGGCTATCTTGATCAATACTCCTCATTATTTGGTTATTCAGAATAACCTTGAATGCCCTTTTTATTCAAAAATATATCCAATTCCTTTTTAAAGTTATCTATAAAATCCACTGTTATGGCCTCCTTTTGTAGATAATTCCACAGTTTAACCACCCTTACTGTGAAGAAACCTTTCTTGCTTTAAGGTACAGACATTTTCTTCTAATCTCAAGGAATGTCCTCTTGTCAGTTTAAAACATCTTTTACAAAAAAGCCTTATATTGACCCTTGATGTATTTGTATAAGGTGATCATAATCCCTCTTAGATGCCTTTTTTCTAGAGAAAATACATTTAATTCAGTTAGTCTTTCTACATAGTAGGGTTTCTATATTGTCATTAATAGTTTTTTGTCCCCTGCACTTTATCCACCTCTGACATATCTTTTTTATAGATTTAAGCTCAAAATTGTCCTCCATATTCCAAATAACAGCATAATAGGGATTTTTATAGCAGCAGAATTACATTTGCTGCCCTTGCTTCTATACCCTTCTTAATACATGCTAATGTATTGCTAATATTTTTCTTGCTTTTGAGTAGGCTGCTTGGCATTGGGCATTGTTATCTAGGTGGTTGTCCACAAGCACTCCGAATCTATTTCTATCTCGGATACCTCTAGAGTTGCTCCATTAAGATAAATTGCATGGGTATTTTTACTTCCCTACCGCAGTAACCTCTACCTCCATCCAAGCCTGAGCCCTAGGCCCTGGCTTAACTTCCCTCCTCTCTGCCACGGATATCACAGAGGACAACCACATTCTCCCAGTGCGTATAATTGTGGACCCTGTGCTTGCCCTTAGCCTCTTCCCCTCTCGACTGTGGACAGGGACCCTGGCCTCCCTGACCTTTGCCTGTGGCCTGTCCCTTCCACAATCTAGCACCTCCCCTGGGATCAGGCCCTTCCCCTCTGCCCCTCTCCTTTGTGGGCCTGATGCTTGGGCCCCCCTTCCATTACCCATCTCCTCCTCCGCACACACAACCTACTCCTCTCCCTCCTCCACCTCCCTCCTCACCTGCTCCTACCCAACCCCTACTTTCCATGACCATCTCTCTCCCCTCTCTATCCTCCTCACCTATCCTCTTCACCTCCTCCCCAACTCTCCACTCCTCTCTCCATATTATCCCAAAAGTAAAATAAGAATACATAAAAAAAAAGTATAACTGTATGTTTGTTGGAAAACAAAATGTCTGTGCTATGTGTTAACAACTGTTATGGGATGGGGTGTGGGATGGGGGGGGTGGAGTGACCAAACTCTATATGTCTATGTGTGCTCTTTAAATTATGTAGTAGTATTAATTGCAAATTCATATGAAAGCGAATATAAATGCATAAAATCACAAACGACATCTCTCCAAACTCACCTACTCTATATATTTTGAACCAACCACCAACACGTGCTGCTTCAAATGAAAATACAACACAGGCAACGCATGGGCTTGTGGAATACAAATTTATAATCTCCCATTGTCAATCATATTCGGCTAGACCGCTTTCTATTGGCTGAAAGGCCAGTGTCGCACCACGTTATTCCGCAATTAGATAGTTACGGACGATCGTGGCTCGTCCAGTCCCTTAAAAGCTTGCATCTACTGCAAAAAACTCACGGCATGGTCTAATTTAATAGCTCTGTAACGCAGCCAAATTTTAAAGCCTGCAGGCTTTGCAAGTGTCCTGTAGTTATGGGCTTCAGATTTAATATGGCTGCTGATCTCCACAAAGGCATAATGATGACTCATTTACATCTCATACTATGGACTGTGCCAAATGTTGTGGCACAATGATTGCCACCTGTTAGCTTTAAAGGCATCTTAGAAGTACAGTTAGTTTCAAATGTGGAGTCAGTAAACATATGTATGAATGCCATGGTTCTTTTGTCTCCCATTGTCAACTGGAGTATTTTATTTGTTCTAGAGGTGTCACTCAGACCTGTCTCCTGACACTTGTCTATTTGTGCTCAGCTAATTTATATAAGTCTTGGCATGCATATCTGCCCCAACGCCCCAGCATTATTGGAACTGTGCAAACATCAAGTTTACTTTACTTTTAGATTTTTTTGAAGTGTTGCATTTTTTAAACTGCTCAGTTTCCAGGGCTGAAAATTAGAATAAAGGGGTATATTTGACAAAAATGTCTTTATGTTCAGAATGGTGCAGTCTATATACTTGAGTGAATGTAGGGACATTTTATGAGTGAATGCTCCCATAGGAAGCCATGTAACTTAAATTCCTCCCACAGCAATCCCTGATGCTGCAAATGAACTGTTCACTGCTCTACAGGAGATTTTATCTAAAGTGTGATTATATGGCTACCTTAAATGTTTGATCAAATATATAAAAATACCAAGGGCACCTTTCAAACCAATGATAGCGTGCTAATCAAATTGGAATATATACACATAATCATGATTCCATCACTGCAATCCAGACACTAGAATATAGAAAACATTACTGGTATTATATATCTTTAAGGAGAATCTTCAATGGTGTAAAATTCCAAAGTCAATACAGTGTTGAGTCCATAGTTTGTATATAGTAGGATATATGTTAGATGCAAGGTCTGCAGCTTCTCACAGAAAACTGTCCACGTAGTATATCATGGAAAAGATAATATGGGATGGGGGAGAGAAGCACATCACCTAGTGCAGATCACACAAGCACAATAATAACATAAATAGCAGAAAGAATTATAAACACTCCTGAATACTTGCCTGTTCAAACCTTAAAGCATGAGGTATAGTCTCTGCATGCCAGGGATTTTCCTCACTGTAAGTCTGAGTATCCCCAATCCTCCTTTGTGAATACTGGATGTCTCTTCACACAGAAATGATAGGCTAGTACCGGTGTGGCCTTTGGGTGAGTCTACTTAGGAGGTGGATGTATCCTCTATACTTCTACTGTGTATCGCTAGAGTATGCTTCCAAATATGGGACACCAGTGAGTTAATAGCATAAATACACCTGGGCCAATGTCAAGTAAAAAACAAATGTTTTATTCTATATGTACATGAATAAATTAAATAAAATAAAAACAAATATCTAAAAACAAATATATAATATAGCAATGTGCATAAAATTATTTACAGATGCGTTTCATCAAAGCTACTTGGCTTTCTCAATGATATAGTGTACCAAACACAAAGCGTTATAGAAAGAAAATTGGTGTACAAGTAGCGCCATTTAAATTATTTCTACTGTACATCCCTGTGTGCCAATCTTCTGTTGCTTTTATGTTCCACCATCCTCACACCTAGAGCTGGTGGATCTTCCCACATTGTAAATATTGCAGGGTCAGGTAATGCAATATATAGCATTATTTTTCTGACAGTTGATATATTCAGTTATGTCATGTTTTTTTAATCAAACCCAACAACTTTTTTCACTATATGACTGCATATACTACATTTGCTGCATGCAATAGATCCTTGAAATAGGGGATCTTCTATTTATATTCTTGAAATTTACTTTATAGCAATTAATCTTTTAAGTTTTTATCCCCCTTATCTAAACAGTGGTTTAATGAGTTATAAATTATACCGTATTATGTAAACCACATCAGATGATGTGCATGAATATGACCTCTGATGTTATAGGTCTTGTTATGTGTGGTTACAAATTTGTTGACATACTTTAAATTCATTTTTGTTGAAATGTTTAGCGCCATTTTTTCTATTTAGTTGTTTGTTGGCCAATCTTCTGCCAACAACAATTTTTGGTGGTTGTTTAAATACAAGCATGAGAGGCTTGGGGAACAAATGTTTAAAATTGTGTATCTTTGGTTAGTATTGGTTGTAAATCTTTGCTTATTATCGGTATTTACTCTAAAACTGGATGTTATGTGGTCACTGGAGTTATAGAAGACTTAGAGAAAAAAAAAAAGAAGGTATCCTTTAAATAGTTATAGTGCACACCCTAAGCCGAATGGGCAATATAGAAAAACGCAAGTTAAAACTTAACGTTTATTATCATATAAAACACTTGAGTTAAAAACTTGATTCTCTGACATAAAGTTCTGGGTAGTGGATGGAGGAGACCCTATTATGAAAAAGACAATATTCAAAACTCGTATTGTAGGATCCTCTATTCTATATCTCCTTGAGATGAGTAAAATAAATAACTTAATATAAAGTGACCAGTGTATATGATGAATAATGGTAAATGACCATAAATATCAACATCATAATAAAGTGCTACATGATTTAATATATAATACATCTTTAAGAGGTAAAGAATACTGTAAGTGCTAATGGTATAAAGTGCCAGTGCATATAGTAGCAGTAAGGGGATCCCACAAATCGATTAACAACAATGTATAATAGACTTTCATATAGGGTTATACTATTATGAAATCACTGGAAACGTGCGTCGGGTTGCACGCTTTGCCAGTCCACGACGCTGCCCTATGACGTCATACGCAGACGCATAGGCGATGCGAGGCTAGCTAGGAGCCTTGACGCTCAAACACAGACTTACCTCAAATCTCTTCTAACGTCATCACAAACGCCAAAAATGAATCTGCTACTGTGGATAGCTTTACAATAATTTAACTGGGCAAATGATAAACGTTAATAGTCACCAAGGCTCAGCTTAAGAGGAAGTGGTTATAACAGTACTAGCGAATTGCCTGTCAAAAAATGATGGCAATGAAATTGTAAATGAGCTAATGCTGTTTGGTGTATAATAATCAAATAAATAATTTGAGTATTGGGAACATTAGTGCTGTGGAGCTGCTGTGTAAGTGTGATGAATGTGTGCAGTTTAATATTGTGCATGCGCGAGACCAAACGAGTATATATGATGGTAGATACTTTGGTTAGACATAGTGAGTAGGTGGGATGGATAGAAGGAATATGTAGATGGGTAAAAGGGATGGGTAGATGAGATGAATAAATAAAATGGGTAGATAGGCAGATGCAATGGGTATATATGATAGGTAGATAGATACAGTGGATAGACACTGAGTAGGTGGCATGGTAGATACAATGGGTAGATGGAATAGGCAGATGAGATTAATATATAAAATGGGTAGATAGGTACATAGGATTGGTAAAAACAATGGGATGGTAGATGAGTAGATGCAACAGGTATATAAAATACATAGATAAATAGACATACATAGATAGAGACAGAAAGAAACAGATATATACAGACATATAGATAGAGACCGATAGAGACAGATTTAATCCCCACAGACACACACATGGAGCACATGGCTCTTACCAGCTAATGGAGATCCTCACAGACAGCCATGTTTAGAGGAGGGATGGAGGCGGGATCAGTGTAGGCAGTGGTAGTCGCTGGTTCAGTGCCTCTGCTGAATTGATTGACAGCTCGGGGGCAGGCTTATTGGTGACATCACGCATAACATCAATTCAAGAGCTGACATGCTGTGTGGCACTCACACCCCTCACATTAAGACATGCTAAGGAGGATCAGATCAGCCTGCCCCGGCCTCTGAAGAGGGAAGTATGGCTCCCATCCCACAGCTCGGTGTGTGCCCCCCCGACTACCCCCCGCACCCCCCACCCCAAATCCTCCCCTGCACTACGGCTCCCACACTGTGGCTTCACTGGGAGGCACCGAGGGGTTAAAGGGAGGGGGAAGAAGGACTGGAATGAGTTTATAGGTGGAAGCGAGGTCCGCAGTTGCTGGCATGGAGCGTCTTCGGTGCTCCATGCCAGCAACTGAGGCCCTCGCTTCGCGAGCCCGCAAGCGTTAGCAATGGCTCGAGCAGGCTCGCATGTTTACAACTATATATGTGATAACCCTATATGA
Organism: Discoglossus pictus; assembly: GCA_027410445.1. Classification (NCBI taxonomy): domain Eukaryota; kingdom Metazoa; phylum Chordata; class Amphibia; order Anura; family Alytidae; genus Discoglossus; species Discoglossus pictus. Next base: position 234,138,232 of record CM050169.1, read on the forward strand.
AAGTCTATTATACATTGTTATTAATCGATTTGTGGGATCCCCTTACTGCTACTATATGCACTGGCACTTTATACCATTAGCACACAGTTTTCTTTACCTCTTAAAGATGTATTATATATTAAATCATGTAGCACTGTTATGATGTTAAAATGATATTTATGGTCATTTAACCATTATTTATCATATACACTGGTCACTTTATATTAAGTTATTTATTTCACTCATCTCAAGGAGATATAGAATAGAGGATCCTACAATACGAGTTTTGAATATTGTCTTTTCATAATAGGGTCTCCTCCATCCACTACCCAGAACTTTATGTCAGAGAATCAAGTTTTTAACTCAAGTATTTTATATGATAACAATAAACGTTAAGTTTTAACTTGCGTTTTTCTATATTGCCCATTCGGCTTAGGGTGTGCACTATAACTATTTAAAGGATAACTTTTTTCTTTAAGTCTTCTATTAATAATTTATATCCTTCGTAGCACCCCTTTTGTAACCCATCTTCTTATTTACACCTTGAGCCACTTTGTTTTGTTATTTTTGTCACTAGAGTTATACATGAAGTATTTTCTTTTGTTTTGTGTTTTAAGTGTTCACGGGGCATTTTAATGACTTTTTGGTTATTTTTTGGGTATGGATTGTAACCCTAGTGTCTGATAGATGCAATCAGTGTTTTTAAGTGTCATCATGGTCCCTAGTGTTTGAGCATATGCATTGGTATCTAAATATAATATGTAGACAATCTGCTCTTGAGCTGTAGATGGCACTGTGCAGTTTAGAGAACTGTTTATATATGTATATGAACTTGTTGGTACTCACAGGAAGGAAGTCCTGTGCTTTCTCCACTTTGTTTTTGTCTCTCTTATTTACCTTTCCCGCTACTGGCTTCTGTTTCAAGTAACTGATATGTTATATATGTTTGCCGTTTATCCAAACAAGTAAAGCATAATATGGTTCTTCACTATCTACCAGTGCCTTTTTTTGATCCATAACTAACAGGTTATGGGCCCATACGCTAATGAGTTTTGCCATGATCCCAGTAAATACCAAGTGAGGAAGCAAAAGCTTTATCCAATTTACTGAAAGATGAATAGTGGTTATGTTAATTTTGCAATAGCAAAGCTCAACAATACCAACTACCAGCTGTGGAAATTCAAGCTTGCAATGCTGTTATCCAAGGATGACTTATGGCAGGTACTGGATACAAACAGACCCTCTGACAACCCTAAAGAATGGGACAAAAAGAACAGACAAGCAAAAGCAGTTATAAGCCTGTTCGTGGATCAACTCATTCATATAAGAGAAGAGAACACAGCTAAAGTTATGGGGACTTCATTGCAAAAACTGCATGAGCGTTCAAACTTAAACCGTAAACTATATCTGCTGCTCAAACTGTAAGGCTGGGCAATGGCCAGGACATGTGCGAACATGTGAATGCCATGCTAGAGATTGTGGAACAGCTACGTGCAATAGGTGAAGACATCAGAGTCTTATGGTGCCCTTATAAATTCTCTAGAAACAAGACCAGAGCAGGAACTAACACTAGAATATGCTAAAGGAAAATGTATTGATGAATACAACAGGAGAAAGGAAAATATTCCTAGTGAGGAGAATGAGAGATCAGAGGTAGCACTAAAGATGCATGAAGGCACAAGATAAATCAAAGAAACCAGGGTATGTTTTAGTTACAAAAAGGTCAGTCACCTGAAAAAGAACAGATCTGTAAAGCTGAGCAGCTAAGGAAAGAGCCAGCTACGAGAGAAAGAGTTAAAATGTCCACAAAGCAAACCACACATGCATCATGGAGTAGTACCTTTAAAGCCACTCAGAATAGCACATCACATGGATGGTGCATAGACTCAGGGGCAACAAGTCACATTACAAGTGATGAAACATTTTCACCAAAATTTATTACAGTGCAAAAGACAAAGGGCCCGATTGAATTGAGCAATCATAATTTACCGGAGCCCGTAAGTGAGTCTGAAAGTTAATTTGCTATTCAATTGGCGTTTTTGCGGGCTCTAGGTGGTTTATGGGTTAAGGGCTTGAAAACTTTGCAATGGTTAAACCAGGAACTTACAGTCTCCTGAAGCATTTGATCTTTCACTTCCGCAAGAGTTACGATTGATAAAATTGTAAATCGCTATTCAATTGGTCTTAATCCAAGGCCGCAAATGTTTTCACACCTGTAAATGGCAAATGTAGAAGAAGACCGGCAAGGGGAAGGTGATGACATTAGAATTAATGTCTGACCTCCTCAGATGTACAGGGTTTCCCAGTAAGCAGGGGGCAGCCTATTTAGAGATGGGGCTTACTGTGATTGGCCAGCCTGTGTGCCAGAAAATTGTATAAAAATTTGACAATTAATAAAGATATGGCAGTTGTGTCTTGACTTACATAAAACAAGGTATAAGTGTCATTCTGTGTATTAATCCCAATTCTAAGGGATTATATGGTGTTCCTGATATCCTGGTGTTCTTGATATCCTTGAAGCCAGCTCCTGGGCATGGTACCTGTGTTACACCTCTGATAGCAGAAGATGGACCAAAGGACTGCACGATTCTGCTGGATAGGTTTGAACTAGTTTCTTACCAAGTCCAATTAAAGTGGCAGATCGTGACACCACTTCAACAGACCAGTCAAAGAAAGACCACTCAACCCAGGGAACTCATACACAGTGATGTGTGGACCAACGAAAACCTCCACATCCAGTGGGAACAGATATTTACTTACCTTCATTGACGATTATTACAGATATACAACGACATATCTATCGACACGCAAAAGCGAGATATCAGACAGACTTCAGGAATAATATGCACTGACAATAAAGGGGAATACATGGGAAAGGAAGTGGAATCATACCTAAATAAAGGTATTATACACCAAGCAACTGTACCATACACTCCCGAACAAACTGGATAAAGGAAAAAACGCACTCACAGAAATTGTCAGATGCACGCTTTCAGATGCCAACTTACCTAGTGAAAAGCAACAATGACTGCAACATACCTACAGAACAGGTTACCATCAAAAAACATTGTACCCCATACCAAATGTGTATTGGATCAAAATCCATGTCCCAAGCGAGAAACGTTCCAAGTTGGAGAACAAAGCCATATAATGGATTGTGGTGGGCTACAGCAAACAAAGTAAAGGGTATAGAATCATTCACCCAAAGACCAACAAGGTCACAATAAGTTGCAGTGTTTATTTTGATGAAAGCAAAGCATCAGAAAAAATGATCCTCGAAAGCTGTAAAGAGAATTTGTCCACTGAATCAGCAACAGACGCTGACCAAAGTGAAGCTTCACAAGAGTCAGACAAGAGGAACTTACAATGGACAAACCAGTAGAACCTACGAAGAACAAGAAATCAGACGATTCACTCTGGTGACAAAAGGAATACCACACTACAGATTGTCATACACCGCTAAGACATATGGAATCCAGGAACCAACATCCTGAGAAGACATAGAAACATTGGCCAAAGCACATTGATGTTATCGTTTATTATGAAAGAAGCTGAATGCCACGTAATTATGGACATGCCATTGAGAAGGAGTGTTGGCAAATACAATAGCATGTACTGCATAATATGTATACATTCTACTATTGAGCTGTAGATGGCACTGTGCAGTTTAGAATACTATTTATATATGTATATGAACTTGTTTGTACTCACAGGAAGGAAATTCTTTGTAACTGATATGTTATAAATGTTTGCCATTTATCCAAACAAGTAAAGCCTAATATGGTTCACTATATACCAGTGTCTCATTTTGATGCATAACCAACATTAGCTTGGCTGTAGATGATGGCTTGCTTAGTGTGGGAAGGATAGAACCTGGATCTGTGTAGGTAGCTGCATCTGTCTGTCTGTTTCCTATACAAAGATAAGTGGAGTGTGCCATTGGTGATAGATATGGTAGTGTCTACCTGTTCTGTAGAGAAATCCCATTTTTAATTTTATAGATTGGTAGAAAGTAATAATGAACTTTAACATCTGAGTTTATTTTCTCCTTTTGTTCATAGGATGAACAGTTCATCTATATAGTGATATTATCTATAAGCTTTGTGGATGTCTCTTCCAGATAACACATAAATAGTATTGAGGAGACATGTTGATACACATGGCAACCCCAATTATTTGCAAGTATTTATCCTTGTTAGAAGAATTTTTTTTGGATAAGGATGTATTCTATTAGTTTAGCAATAATATTGGGGTCATATTTATGGTTAACTTAAGGCATCATCTTTGTTTGGGGTGTTGCTATAAAGCAGATTATACATCAGTTGTGAAAAGTAGTGTGATAGCAGGTTGGTTCTTAATCTGACTGAGTTTGTTGAGAAAGTCAGTGGTGTATTGTATCTACTGGTGTTTCTGGTTCGTCGTAGGTTCTACTGGTTTGTCCATTGTGGTTAAGGAAGCTTTAAACAAAGCCAGATATCTGTTCAGTCAATGTATCCGTACCTGTAACAGTTGCTCCAATCCTTGCTTCACATTTTCAGGGAATGTTTTCTGAGCTGGATAGTATTTATGGGGTTGTCTTGACAGTTGCCCGTTTGCTTCATTTATGTAGACCGGGGTACTTTTAATGTATGTATGTATGTACTTTTAATGTATGAGTATGAGGAAAAGGGGAATAGGTGGTTACGATCTGTTGGTGGGTGGTCCATGTTTTATATTTATATATAATAGTAAATAGTATTAGACTGTTGATAATTCTCCCATGTGGGGGTAAAGGCTTAATAGTTCAATAACTGTGCTGTTCTTTGGTGTTGAATGTTTATTACACTTACTATTAGGCTTGACTTAGGAGCAAGGTGTCACTGAAAAAAAGATTGATCTTATTTGGCTTTCAAATCAGAGAAAAGTACCTGTAATTATTGTTTCTGTTGATACCAAAAAGGCATTCAACAGACTGCTACGGCCTTTCCTATTTGAAACCTTATCAACTCAAGGCTTTGCAGAGAAATTCATTTTTATAAATACAGAAATACCTAAATGCATCCACCAGCTTCCTTACATCTCCCAAACACCTACAGAAATATATTTGATACATAACAAAATTAGACAAGGGTGCCCACTACCATTCCTCCTTTTTACAAGATTCCAGGAACCCTTGATGAATTATATTAGACAGAACCATTCAATTAGAGGAATTTCTCCCAAAAATATAAACTTTTAGCAAATACAGACAACATTATGAAATATTTTTTAAAAAAAAATCATCTTTAACCCCTTCCCTATAGAACAGAGGAACTTGATAAATATTACAACCTTTCAGGCTTCAAAATCAGTTTGACTTAATCAGAAATCATTGAATGATTCTAGAAAAATCATACCCACATTACCAATATCTTGGATGTGGAGAATAGTCTAAACATAAATGAACATTCTTCCTAGGCTGTTGTATATCTTTTAAACACTTTGAATATCAATTATTAAATTAAAATTGTTAAAATTAAAACTGATATTTTTTTATGATCAGGAATATTCCCCAGAATCTCTAACACAACAATGTGTACCCCTAGACTGAAAGGCAGAATAGGTCTTCTCAACATTTGTCTCTACTATAAAGCTGCACAAATGTATGTTTTAACAATAAGCACTGGGCTTGTTGGAGATAAATAAATCCAAAAAGGGTACATTTGTCTTTCTTTAGTGACTGGTTTATCTATTCAGTTTAAACTTCATATTGTTAATTACATACTGAACCACTGGATTATACTAGAATAGAAAGGCCAATTGTCATGACCCAGAGACAAGGTGTCTTGTACACCCCAAGACTCTCTTGCTTTCTGCTACAGTAATCCCTCTAGGTTGTGAATTTGGGGTTCAATCTCTCAGTACCCCACAAGCCAATTCATATCATGACATCAGATCCCTTCAGTTAGGATAGCCCAGAACAATAATTACTCATGCACCCTGGTTTAGTACTGAGGCAGACTACAACACTTACCATTCTGCAACACACATTGGATGAATGTAGAAAATGACTTTGTCCTGCCAAATTTATTTTCATACTCCATATGGCTCTAGAAGACTCATCAACCTAAAAATATACAATATCCAGCTTCAGTACAAATGCTTTATATGGGACTCCTCCATACTTTAATATAAATTAACATCATAACCCCCACATTTAAAATCAATTTGATTAAACAAAGAATTGCTGCCTGGTTTCAACACCTTGAACTATTGAAGCAGTAGGAATATCCAGTTATAAGTATCATCATTGGATAATGATATTATTCCATTCCATACTCTTCAAACCAGAAAACCCCTCATACCTCACAAGTTATTTAGTGTGACAGGCTGGCTGCCACTTCCAGGGTCAATACCCTGTTGACCATCTCTGTTATGAAGTATCTCAGGAGGCATTGTAGCTTTACTGGAAACTTTGTCAGCAGGTACAAACAAAAAGAATACAAAACAAAGCCTAGCTTTCCTTGAAGCACTAACTAAACAGAAATAGCAGTTTTCCTCACTAGCATCAACTAATGCAAAAATAAAGCATTCATGTATACAAGCCTGTAAGTTGTCTGCTGCAAAAGTCTGTGGGTTTGCTTTAGCATGCAGCACTGTCTCTCTTGGCTCTCAGTCCAGACTGAACCCACCCTGCTGAGTGCTCAGTAGTCCTTTTAAATGCAGAATGCAGCTGGGCTTGATTAGTCTGTTGCAGGAGGCTTAACTCTTTCACTCCCATGGGGAAAAAGGGCTCTGGTAAGTCTGCTACATACATACACCCCTTGTATGATTCTATTACATTAGATATAGAAAACTCTGAAGCATTGCATCTCAAAACAGAATAAAAACAGCTATATTTACTGCTTTGTTCAGAGGACTATACCTCCCCCCTTCCATATAGCATCCAATGGAAAATGATTTGGGATAAAATCATGATATAAAATAATTAAAAAATATTTTTAACTACATAATGCAGTCTTTGTTTGCTCCAATTGTAAAGGATGATCCCATAAAAAACTTCTTCATTGATATGTTCTACTTCTTAGGTTGCAAAAGATGAGGCAAGTCCCATTTATTTGAGGTGGAAAGGTTGCAACATAGAAGGATCATACCTTCACTTGTGGTGTTCCTACCCAAAGACCCAATTGGACCCTAAATTGGACCCTAATAATACTCTAATAATAGCATGTTTAGAATAATCCCTCAATCTGAACCATGGTTCTACATTTTTTTCAAGACCTTGGTGATAATAAACAAGGGAAAAAAATGCATTTAGCTGCACATATTAACATTGCAGCTAGATGAGGTTTAGCAAAACTTGAAAAAACTACACCGTTTTTCAAGGTCATAAATATGTTTCAGTATTGAGATGAAAAAATTGAAAGCTAGAATGTAAGGTACTGAAACTTATTTGATGCCAATTGGCTTCCATTGATCAATCACTCAAATTTATTTAGGTGACTCGAAGGTTACCTTCCCCTTCTGGATTATTACCTTGTCATGGTGAAGGGGTTGTGTCCTTCAATGAAGCTGTGAAAAATACAATGTAGGGTCACCCGAGATGGCAGAGAGGTCCACTGGAGAAGGAACTGGCAACACAATCCATTATCTTTGCCATGAAAACCTTATGGTTGGGGCAACCTTATGGTGGTGCAATGTGCCTGCCTTGCTGTGGCCCATATGGTCACTGAGAGTCAGACTAAACACATAGTTACATTATATGCAAAAGATAATGTAATTACAAAAGATAATAAATACTTGTCTTTAACACGTTTAGTGCCTTATAATATTTTACAGATGTGTGATGAAATACATAGGTTAAAATTAATGTATGTCAAATATTTAACGAATGTCGATAATAAATCTTGTAACAATCTGATATCTCCTTCTTTTTTCTTTTTTTCTGTTCCTTCCCATTTCTTCCAAACTTGCTTTTAAAATTATATGCTGAAATATAATATAAAAAAAAAAACAATAAAGAGTTAAAAAATAAATGTATTGAAGTCCTTAACAAGAAAGATAATTTCCATATTAAATAAAGTAAAGGTTAATAAGAAATCAACAAATGAAGGACATAGACCAAAGTGCTTAGAAATTGTGAAGTAAGAATTGAGAGTAATCATGTAATAATTATCTAAATTAGAACCATTATGTATATACATTTTGAAAAATGTTTAAAATAATTCACTAGAACAAAGAAAAAATGGAAGCATGGAACTGCATGAATTACAGTTAGTTTCAATAGTTTTTATTGTCACAATCATGTTATATAACAGTCATCGTTATATTTCCAACAAACATGTCAGAGTGCAGATGTAGACCAGCTGTACACAAACATGAACAGCCTTATTAAATAACGATTTGCCCATTGAATAGGGCTCTATATAAGCACATAGCATATTTTTTTACAGAAGTTTTTAGCTAGGGAAGACTTTGCTTTTGGATAGACGTTCCCTAACTAAAACATTCTGAAGAAAAAAGCTGAAGAACTAAGGTAAAAAAATAGGGGAGGGGGATATACCTTTGAGTGAGGCAGAGTAATCCATGCTGTTAAGAATGTCAAGTTTAGGCTTATATGTTAATATCATATGATTTTTACTTATTGCTTACCTGCCGGGGGGTCCGAGGCCAACCAGCTTTTGTGGAATGGGCTATTTGATGGATTTGTATGAAATAGAATTCTTATGAGATTGTAATTGTATATGTGGAGTGAAGCCAAGAGTCCCATATTTCCAGAAACGTGGGGTAAGTGTCTGAGGTTATGTGAGTCAGTCTTTAGTTTATCATTATGAGATTCAATTTGTTAACAATTTTTTGGAGGTTAAGAGCAGGGGTCCTTCTTTTTTTGGCTAAATGGTTTTTGCAGAAATTATAAGGAATTGAAGCCATTTGTTTTGGCTTCTCTATATTAGAGGGGTATTGATGACTAGCATGCATACGTCTATAGATGGAAGGATTGTTGTTCTTAGAATTAAGGATGTCTTGATCCAAATATTTTGTACCACGGTACATTCCCACCAAATGACAAAGCCTGAAGCAGCTAGAAGGTATTTGTAGCCTGTATGGGGTAAAATATGCTCTGTGCAGCACTTTATTGGTTGTCTCTAGTAGGCTGTAATTTAGTGAGCGTTTAAATAGACCCGTACAAACTTTCTCCCATTTGTGGGAATCCCATTGTGTACCTATATCGGTCTCTCATTTCACCATCAATTTGGGTTTATAATTTTCCTATATATATATATATATATATATATATATATATATATATATATATATATATATATATATATAATTTTTATAATTTTGGGGGGAGTTTAATAATGAGTAAAGAGAGCCAGCTAATCTGCAGCAAGCCCCATGTTCGAATTATGATGGTAACCAGGGGCCCAATTCAATTGCAAGCCCGCAACTCTATCGATGTGGGCCGTATGTCTGAGGGTATGTTTCGGGCTTTTGTTCGTCTCCAATTACGATGCTATTCAATTGAGCAAGGGCGAGAGTTCCGGGCCAAGGCCTCAACCAGAAATCCCTCCCATGGCCGCAAACTTTTAAATGGCTGGCCAACATACGATTGGCCGTTACGATCCAATCGCTGTTTAATGTAGTTTGACACAGGCCTCTCAGCCAATAGAAAGCGGTCTAGCCGCAGATGATTGACAGAGGGAGATTATAAAGTTGCGTTCCACCCATTCATGTGTTGACTGTGTTGTATTTTCTGACGAGGCAGCGAGCAGATCCCGAAATTGGAGGTTTTTCAGTGAGAGAGTATTTTGAAAGCAGTAATTTGCGGTTTTGTTTATTTCTATTATACCATTTACGATTTTACCCTTAAACCTTTATTACACATATTTACAGATGACACATAATTGCAATATACATAATTTAAAAAAACACACATAGAGACATATGGAGCTAGGTTACTCCATACACACTCCCATCCCATCCCCCACACTGCATCCCCCAACAGTTATTAAATACACATAATACACACAATTTTTTTCCATCATACATATACAGCCAAACTTTGATTTATTTATCCTTATATTATTTTTGAGATTATAATGGAGGGAGGGGAGGAGGAGAAGAGGAGAGGCAAGGAGGAGAGAGAGGAGAGAAAGATGTCCCTGGGTAATAGTGTAGGAGAGGACTGGAGGAGAGGAGTGGAGGAGAGGAGGAGTAGGTTGGGAGTGGTGGAGGAGGAGTAGGAGGAGGAGTAGGCAGAGGAACAGAAGAAGGTGGAGGAGTAGGAGTGGCAGGAGGTGGTGGAAGCGGAGGAGAGGTGGTGGCAGGGTGACCCTAGCACCAGGCACACATAGAAGAGGGACAGAGGGGGAGGGGCCTGATCCCAAGAGGGGTGGTAGTTCAGGGGAAGGACAGGCCTCAGGGACAGGTCAGGGAGACGACGTTCCCCATCCACAGTAGGGAGGGTGGGAGGCTAAGGGCAACCACAGGGCCCACAATTACAAGCACCAGGAGAATGTGGCCCTCCTTGGTGCTATCCTTGGCCAACCCATGATGATTGCAGGGGGGGGGGGGTAGTTAAGCCAGGGCCTAGCACTCAGGCATGGAAGGAGGTAGAGGCTAAGGTTACAGCAGTGGCCACAGCGCCAAGGAATGTGAGGTATTTCAAGCACTGTTTTGCTGACATCAGGGCCAAGGTGAGGAGGATTATGGCCAAGGAGGAGAAGAACATGACTGTGTGCTATAATGAGTGGGAAAGGGTCGCAAAGGACCTTCTGAGCCAGGTGTTCAACGCTGGTGCTTCAGCCCTGGTGGCCCAGCAGGACCCAGCCTCCATGTCAGGTGAAAATCACATACACCAACATGCCACCACATGTACATCACACACTACACATGATGAGGAACAAGGACACTGATATGCCACTAATGACGGGGGGAGCAGTCCATGCCCAGGAAGCTGTTAGGATGAACAGCTAATGGGCTTTTGCCGCCAAAATGCTCAGTGGTGCAGGAAGCGCAGAGCAGTGTCTCCGGTAGCAGCACAGAATGCAGTTGCTATTTGCATCTATGTCAAGTAGACACAGCACGGACTGGAGTCGAGCATGAGCTTAGCAGACACGATGGGAAAGAAACTAGGAGGAGTTTGATACAGAGAAATACCCTAGTACCAGAGGGGAAGCTCTACCTCCCCGTCCAGGAACGTTACCAGCGTGTCCAGTACCGGTAGGACAAAGATTTTATGCATGGTACCGCCGTGTACCTGGGATTAAAATGAGAGACTCTGGGGCCTTGATACAAGGTTCATAAGACTGGGAATAAGCTATAAATATTGGTGAGAGCGGCTACCCCATAAAGTATGTCAACCTAATATGTTAAAAAAATTCCTCTAGACCCATTTCTCTTTGGGCAAAAAGAGAAAAGAAAGAGGAGAGAAAGAAAAGAAGGAGTAATGTCTGCAAACTTTAAGCACAGCACAACTGCACCTTAGGCCATTTTGACCAAGTGAGCAAACACTAAGTACTGGAGACACGTGGGTGTGATTGGGAATTTTCTCTTATGACAGTTTAAGGAACACTGCTTAAATTTGGAACTGAGATCTACAAAGACAAAGTTAAAGCAAATATCCCAGCATCCAGGGCTAAGCAATATCTCTGGCAAGAACAAAGGATTATTAATACAGCATAATCTAAGGGCTAGGATGATATATGGCTGAATTATATAGCTATAGCCAAATGGAACGTATGGATTGAGAGGGCTCCATAATTAAAGGTGCCGGTCACTACTAGCACAATAGAACTATGAGTCTACTTAGATTAATATAGTATCAAGCACAGTACAATTGCACTTTAGGTTATTTTGACCAAGTGAGCTAAAACTAAGCACTGGAGATACTTGGGTGTGATTGGGAATTTTCCTTTATGATACTTTAAAGTGCATTGCCTAATCTGGAATTGTGATATATAAAAACAAAGTTAAAGAAGATACCCTAGCGCTCTGGGTTAAGCATTATCTATGGCTAGAACAAGAGAACAACATCTCAGGACAACCTAAGGACTAGGATGTTATACTGCTGAATCATATAGCTATTTGGAATTTATGGACTGAGAGGGCTCTATAATTAAAAGAGCTGGGTATTACCAACATAATAGAATTTAGAGTCTACCTAGATCAACATAGTACATGCTAAGCAGTGGAGTCAATATGGCTGTGACCTCGTAAGGATCCCTCTATAACACAATCTTGCATCAATATAAGAAGCTGAGAAAGAAGCTATTATTTAACCCTCCAGATAAGAGGTGTATTATAGCTTCATGAGATAAATGTCTGTGATCTCCTGTGTAATTTCGCCATTGTAAAGCTGGAAAGAGACCAGAAAGGTGAAAGAGGAAAATCAGAAGGGAATTTCAAAGTAGAGAGCAAGGAAAGAAAAAGGAAATTACAAGGCGACCTAAATGAACTTCATGGCTATACATTAGGTCTAAGCCTTTCCTGTTCAATACTTCAAGCCTAAATAGAACTGAGAGATTCGTGAAGGAAATAATCTCAAGAAACATAACTGGAGACATTTTGGAAGGAAAACGGGATATTTTATGGCTCAGACAAATATAACAACTTAGAGAGACAATGCCTATAAAACTGTGAAGCCTTCTAACTAATTAAGCTACTCTTTAATATGTAACAAAGTACAGGATTTTTTTGTGTTTAAGGGATAGAAATGGGATAAACATTGTAACTCTTATATGGACTTAGCTTGAAGGTTAACCAACAAGGAATTTTTTAACTATAACAAATAACTCAATTTGTACCATTAAAAGCAAGTGTGCTTAGTAATAAAAGGGAATAACAGGAAGAAAGAACAAAAAGAGAGAAAAAGAAGGAGGGGAAGGAAGTGGGAAAGTAAAGATGAAAAACTTTGTGAATTTATAGAAATCATTGATTGCTTTGAAATATATATATAGTTATAAGGAGAGAAAGAATAGGCTCAGAAAGATTAATATTATCTGACACGGTTACAGAGTTACAACAGCTCAAGGGTACAATCAGGCTAAAATACTCTGAATATACCTAAATAGGGCCTTAAGAATGATATAATTAATGCCAAAGGGCCTATTACCTTACAATTAGAACCTCCAAGATTTTATTCAAAATTAAAAAAGAAACTCATAACCCTAAAACAAAAGCTAGAGAAAAGAAAAACACAATGATAAAAACTCCAGGTATGTTTCTCTCTCCAGGTAATAAAAATAAAGGTCTGGATAAATCCCAGATTGCAGCAGAAGTAATAAATAAATTAGACCAGTCAGATAACCAGTCTAGCTTAGAAGAAACCATAGAAACTGAAGAAAGCCAATTTATAGATAAACCAGAAGAAGAAAGACTCACAACATCTATTTTGAGAAAAGTACTTGCAGAATTTAAGAAGTCACTACTCATAGATATAACAATGGAGATTGCTAAAAAATTCAAGTGCAATTAACGAACTAGGGGGAAAAATAGACAGTTTAGAAGTTAAATATAACAAAATAGATAGTAGTCAAAGAAAGATTACTTCAGAGACTGATAAATTAAAATCAGAAGTCTTAAACTTAAAAACTAAAATAAATAGAATGGAAGATAACTCCCGCCGCAATAACATACGTATCAGAGGAATTTCGGAAAACATTAATCAGATAGAATAAAAGCAATATATACAAAAATTCATCTCATGTATGATCAAAAAAGATATTCCATTGGAACAGATGGTAGATTCAGTTTATAGAATTCCACTGCCTAGAAGTATAGAACGAGTCCATTCTAGAGATGTAATTGTCAAATTCCATTCCTCTTTGTATAGAGAAGCGATTGTTAGAAAGGCCCTTGAGCCAAAAAAATTCGAACCTCCCTATGAAAATCTGATAATCTTTTCAGATATTTCAAGAGAAACCCTGATTAAAAGGAGAGAATTTTCAGAAGCCACCAAAATATTAAGGGAAAACAACATGAGATATAAATGGGGATTTCCCATAAAATGTATTATAATGTATGAATCAAAAAGAACAGTGGCTAACTCATATATTGAGGCGATAAAATTTCTAGAAGAATGGAATTTGAAATAGAGAGATGCTTGCTGGTCAGCTTTGACTATCTTGTTATTAAATATATGTTTTGATTGTTTTTCTTTTTCTATCTTGACTTTTTGCTTCCGGTTTTCAGTTTACTATAACAGAAGATTTTACATATAGTGTTGTAGGAAAATGGAAAAGATATTATAATAGTATAGGAATAAATTAGATTAACTTTGCTTCTCATTAAGACACGTATTATTAATAGATCACTTACACTACTCATTGGTAATAGCCATAACACTTTCAGAGGGAAGAACAGTTGAGGAAGGGACTAACAAAAATACACGTAATATCAATTAGTTAATTCACTATGTAGACAAAATAGCACAAACAACAGATAATAAGACACTATAATTGAAAAGGAGTTACAAAAAAAGGGAAAAGGAAAGGGAAAGAAATGGTAAAAAGGGGTAAATAGAGTGGAGATTTTTTGTGACCCTGAATATAACATATTTAAAAACACAATGGGTAAAAAGGTATAATTATTCACTAAGATATACATGGATTTTTTTCACTTTATATATATATATATTTTCCATCTTCTATCGTGGTTGAAAACCCGGAAGCAAACAGGAAAGGTAGCCATAAATCTCCTCGGAGTAGGAGACCAAAACCAAACAGTAAATACATTATTGCACTAGAATAAGGAAGCATTATCGAACTCCCTGATATATTTTAGTCAATGCTATGTTTATATTTATGAATCTGCACCACTGACGGTAGCCGAGGACTGACTGAACTTAGGAAAAGTTCACCATTCCCTTCTCCTCCACGGCTACCCACTTTGTATTTTTCTTACGAGTGGGGGGCCGAGGGGGTTGAGGGAAAAGTTCCCTTTTAAGGGCTTCCCAGTCTTTGTTTTTTTTAAACTGGGAAGATATTTTTTTTTCTTCTTTTTTTTTTTTTTTTTACAATGAAGTGGTCATTAGGTAGGGGTCTTTCTACACGCATCCCTGGTGTACCAGACTTAGAATATATGACAATTTTTTTTTTCTTCTCTCTTCTTTTCCTTTTTTTTTTCTTTTTCTTTCTTTTTTTTTTTTTTTCTCTTCTTTTTTTTTTTTTTTTCTTTCTTTATATGTTGGCTGGACGGAAGGGGGAGGGGGTGGAAGGAGGAGGGAGAGGGGCTCGGACTAGAAGGCAGAATTAAGACACGTTAAATGACATTGAGAATAATAAGCCAAAATGTGCAATGATTGAACACTCAGGGAAAAAGATCTCTATTCTTTAATGCTTTTTATAAAAAAAATGCAGATATAGTCTGCCTTCAAGAGACCCATTGGCAGATAGGAAAAGGGACGGAGTACAACAACAACAAATATGTTTCGGTTAGCAATGCAAGGTATGGGAAAAAAACAAGAGGGACAGCAATCTTTTTCAACAAAAAAACTAAATTGGAAGGAAGACATCACGATATCAGACCCAGAAGGTCGTTTTTCTCTCTGGTCAGGTCTAGTTAATAATACTAAAATTACTATTCTAAACATTTACGCCCCAAATAAAGGTCAGACAAAATTTGTAAACAAAACATTTAACTCTTTGAAGAAATACTTCTCTGGTCTATTGAGTTGTTGTGGGGATTATAATGAGGTTCTTAATCCCAGTTTAGATAGAAAAAAGAAAACACAAAGGACAGACACTCAAGATACAACACAAGTAACAAGTAAGCTTAATAAAATTCTACGTAAATATGGTCTTTTCGATTCTTGGAGGTGTTTAAATCCTATGGTACAGAATTTCACCTTCTACTCAGCACGACATACGTCATACTCAAGAATAGATTATATATTGGTCAATGATCTAGCACTAAAAAAGCTCATTAAAGCCGAAATTGACCCTATAAACTTTTCAGACCATAGTCTAATAACTGCCATCTTTAAAATAGGATCTACTGAATATGATCCTCCATCGTGGAAAATGAAAAACATCCTGTTGAAAGATCACTCATGCAAAGCAAAATTGAAACAAGAAATTGAGGAGTTTTTTCAGGTTAATAGACACTCAGTTGTATCCAATAATATAATTTGGATGGCCCATAAGTCATATATACGTGGAACCTGTATTAAAATGCAAGCCCAAATGAAAAAAAAGAACAGTATCAGACTTAGAGATTTGTATATTAATTTAATCAAAGCTGATAGAGAAAATAAAAATAATCCAAATTCAATAAATATGGAACAGGTTAAGATGCTGGAAAAACAGAAAAGATCTATAGAGCAAATGAAAGTAGATAATTCTAGATGGGCCCTACAGAAACGTATACATCACCTAGGAAATAAAGCAAATAAATTCTTGGCAAATAAATATAAAGTCACTTCTTCTCAAAAGAGAATAGATCAAATAAGACACAACAGAGAAATTATTATGAATCCCACTAAAATAGCAGAGGCATTTGCAACATATTACTCAGATCTATATAATCTAGCAGAAAAATCGGATATCAAAATTAAAGAAATAGAAATAGAAAACTTTTTGGATCATATACATATGCCAAGAATTTCCCCGGAAGGTCTGTCAACCTTGAATGAACCACTGTCGGAAATAGAAATATCAGATGTAATAACTAAATTAAAGATTGCATCGGCCCCAGGCCCAGATGGATTCATTAATTCTTACTATAAGATATTTCATAAAGAAATTATAACTGATCTTACTAGATCACTTAATGAAATCAAAATGACTGGCTTTATCCCAAAAGAAATGCTTCAGACTTATATAATAACTATTCGCAAGAAAGAGAAAGAATGTTGTGAATGTAAAGATTTCCGCCCAATCTCACTAATTAATACAGACATTAAAATATATGCAAAAGTGCTAGAAAACATACTAAATAAGGTTATTCAATCCTTGGTAGACAAAGACCAAAATGGATTCATAGTAAATAGACAGGGTACCGACAATGTGAGAAGATTAATTAATCTAGTATCTTTTGCTAAAAGAAGGAAGAGATCAGCGGTCTTTATATCCTTAGACACAGAAAAGGCCTTCGACAGAGTAGGATGGAAATATATGGACTTAGTTCTGTCTAAGCTAGGTCTAGGTGAATTTGGCTCTAGAGCAATTAAGGCTCTGTATGGCTCTCCTTCCGCCTCTGTCGTAGGTCTGGGATTTAAATCAGAAAGCTTTAAAATCTCTAATGGTACCAGGCAGGGATGTCACTTGTCCCTGCTGATTTTCGCCCTTTTCGCATACGTGAATTTAGTAAAATCTCTAACTGTAAACTAAACGTACTTAAATCAGAAGCTTTGATGATAAACCAGAAGGAAGAGGAAATGTTATATCTAAAGTCTCATTTCTCATTTATCTGGCAAAATAGTATAAAACACATGGGCATAGTAATACACCCAGAGTTTAAACAGATGATGGATATTAATGTTAAGCAGACTATTCTAAATCTGAAAGTTCCCAAAGAAAGATGGAGAAACACATATGACTCATGGTCGGGAAGGATTTTAGCAGCAAAGATGTTTCTGGTTCCTATAATAACGTATTTAATGAGAAGTATACCTTTTCATTTATCAAATTCAAATATTAAAATATCTCAAAACATTTTAGATAAGTTTATTCATAAAGGTAAAAAAATGAGAATCAAAATAACAAATTTAACTAAAAAATTTCAAAAGGGAGGCATGGCATACCCCTCTATTCAGACGTTTCAAGAAGCTATTACTATAGCACATATTATTCGATGGATAGATCAGGGGGAATCTAGGCACTGGTTCCAAATTGAAAAAGAAATGTCGCCAAATATAGATTTGCAAAGGATAATATTACAAAAAATTAAATAAAGAACTTAATAAGGGTAGAATCCATGGGAGAAACATTAAGAAATAACTTTAAATATTGGGATAAATTGAATGAAAAAGATACCCTAATTCCATTTCCAAGTCTGATAATTTCGCTAGAGAATCTAGCTAGAGACATGAATATCCCTCTCTTGGAAATCTTAGCCAAAAAGGGGCAGTGTACCTAAGAGATCTTTTTCAAAATGGTTCCATTATCTCCTTTGAGGAGTTAGTGGGTAAATGTAAATGACATAGCTCATTATGGCTAGAATATTTGTGTATGTGTGAAAAGCTGAAGCTACAAGGGTATATTTTAGAAAGAAGAAGAAGTCTGACCGACTGTGAAAAATTAATCTTAGATGGTAATATATCTCACTTAATGGCTAAATGCCACAATCTGATTAAAAACAAGCAGATCCCAATTAAAACATCTAGTATAAAAATATGGGAAACAGAAGCAAGAGAAAAATGGCCACTAGAGACATGGGTCTCGGCCTTCTCTATTACAGATAAGTTCCTTCAAAATGCATCCCATAAAGAAACTTATTTTAAAATAATAAATAGATGGTACTTTGTTCCCCTTAAAGTTTCCCAAATTACCAAAAATAAGGAAAGTCAACTATGTTGGCGTAAATGTGGACAAAAAGGTACACATATCCACATTTGGTGGGATTGTCCGATTATACAAAAATGGTGGATAGAATGTTTTTCTAAAATTAAAAAAAACACATTTGACCTAGATCTCCCCCTCAAGAAGGAAATGCCACTATTTCACATCTTTCCCAAGAAAATTACGATGGACTATAAAGCTCTTTTGATACAGATCTTTATGTCAGCTAAAAACTCCATAGCTTTATATTGCAAACAAGAAAAAGTTCCATCCTGGTCTGAAATTTTGGCAAAAATAAATAAAACGCGTTATCTAGAAAAAGATCTAGAGGAAATTGGAATATCCCATCTTCCACTTAGCAAATGGAAAGTATGGGATCAGATTTATAAAGGATAGGAGAGGTTCTTTTTTCCATAGGGTGTTATAATAATATCCCTACTCCTGGACACCACCCACTACCTCCGATTCACTTCCTGGCCATATTTCTCTTTTTTTTTTTCTCTCTCTGTTCTCCTTTTTTCTATTTTTATCTCTTCTACTTCAATATTTCTTAAAACATGCATAAAGTAAACGTACCAAAAGGATATGCATGGAAAATTGAATTAATGGTTATTTGGTATCCATTTGTGATATTAATGTTTATGATATTTCTTTTTTTCTTCTTTTTTTTCCTATATAAGTTAAACATTCTTAGAAAATAGATTAGGTTACCGTTATTGAAGAAAGAATGAATTGTCTATTTAAAATTACAATTTATCAGGTGATCTTATAGATTATTGTGCTGTGATTTAAAAGATTAACCATGTATTTTGCATTTTTATGTAATAATTAAAAATGTTAAAATACATTTTTTTTTAAATTAAAATAAAAAATAAATAAATAAAAAAAAGAACACTGACAGTGACAGTCAGCTCCATGGAATTAACAAGGGATGGATGGATGCATCATTAAATCCATGAAGCTGACAAACCACTGCCATTCCTGGGCACAACAACAGTAATCAAACAATAGAGAGTCCATGTATTGGTGGACCGCAGCCGGAATCAAGATAGTGTTAGGAGCCAAGAACGATCAAGACCAAGAACCAAAGAATAGATCATATCTAGCAAATGATAGCTAATCTGAGTTGCAATTAGGAGAATTATCCAGGTTCAAGCTTAAATGTCAGATAGAATGCACACAAAACAATTAATTATTCATCATACTAATAACATATACCTTTCTTTTCTCTCTTTCAACATCAAGAAGGTCTGGGTCCAGTGGTGAACCAGAGGCGGGGGAGGAGAGAAGAGGAGCTGAGGCCCTGGTTCAGAGGAGGAGGATGTAATATGCCTAGTGGGCAACATCACGACCACCGGCTACACTGCCAGGATTTGACCCCACGATCCCCCTCATCCAGAGACTGAGGCTATCTCCATGGCTCTTCCACTGGAGGGACCATTCAAGCAACAGCCACCAGCTCTCCCCACCCAATAGCAGTGCGCTGGACTGGCCGCTACCACCACCACCAGGCCCACCAACACCACCTCTCATAATTCAGGAGGCTCCAGCCAGGCCCCAGACACTCCCCATTTGGACACCACCTCTTCACCAGGCCATGCCCCAGGGGCCTCCATCCCCAACATCAGGCCAGGCTGAGATGCTGGCCCTTATGCGATGGCAGGTAGAGTGTCTTTGGGGGATCCAGGCCAGCATCTCCACCAATCGTGCGGAGGTCATGTGCAGCCTGACCAGGAGCAATAGGGTTGGAGAGGAAGTACCACCTGATGACCGAATCCTACCTGGCCAGGCTGCTCAGGATTGGGGTGGACCAGAGCGCTTTCCAGGGGGTGACCGCAGAAGCCATGCAACGCGCTCTGATCCCTGGCCCCACCTCCTCTACCCTGGAGGCATGCCACCCGCAGCCCAGCCTCTCCTCCCACCATGCCTCCACCACAGATACTGCAGGTGCCTTTGCCTCTTGGGGGATGTTTCCCCCTGCCCCCCCCCCCCCCCCCACGACCACCTGGAAGATGGCGGCAGGCCCTGGGGTACTGGGGCCCTGTGCCTAGGAAGATGAGGACCTAGGGGCTGCGCATATGTTTCTGTCTTTTCAACAGCACACCTCAGTGACAATCTTTTGGTCACAATATTAACCTAATCTAACCTGGAAACAGAGTCTTGGATCTTGGTCTATGTGATGGTGATATTTTATATGCAGATGGCTACCTCCCATCACATGGTCCATGATCCTCTTCTCTGTGGACACATAGGGTTCTGCTTAACATTTCACCAAATGATGGTCACTGAGGAATGCTGTGGAGAAAAGATGCTGCAGTCCCTATATTTTTTTAAGGCCTTATTTTGTAGATGTTATGTTTTTGTTTTGTTTTGTTTTAGGAACAATTCAGATCCATGAAGGCATCTTCAGCATCTGCAAGCAATGTGAAGGAAATGTATGAGGTGTAAGGTTTTCCCAGTGCCTCTCAAGTAGACATTCATTTAATGACAGCCCCCCTTAACATGTAGCTCCCAAAATCTTAAAGCTATCATATAGCAAGATTTCCTGGCGGTGGACGTGCAAAGTCTCACAATGGCATGTTAATGACAGCCAGCATTAATATATGCACTAGTGAAGCATGTGATCCTGACCTCAAAATCAGTCTGAGAACAAATCCTTGGGTCTGATGTAACTAACATTGAATTTGGCTGTTGACCTTTGTGTCCTCTCCGTATTAGTGGGTATTTTCCCATATTGCTGATATCATGAGTATCCTTTAACATGTGCTAACAGCTGTATAGCTGATTGATGTGATATCAATGTTGATAAACAATATCATATGGAGAAGGTGATAGTTCACCACTGACGCTGGTCACAGCTAAGCATTTATTTATTGAGATAACACATCATTAGTAATGGTCATGGCCAGTGAGTTATCCAGAGAACTAGCTAATGTTTAGTAATGCTTGCAGATGGGAATCAGGTGAGTTGGTATATTGTTACAGTTACAGTATTTAACACTGTACTGTACATGCATGTTGATTTTTCTTTTATCCTCCTCCGCCTTTTTTTGTTTACCACTTGTTTTCAGATTTTTGTTTTTGTTAACAAATTGTATGTGTTAAACTGGATTTGATTACACAGTCCAGAGGTTTAATCATCTGTTTCATTGAGCAGATCTAGACAAGTTGTAAGTGATTTGTGATGATCCTTTTTTTCATCAGATTCTGGTTGCAGTGGTGTAGTGACTGCCTGTGACCCTGGTAGGTGCAACGCTTCATGCTTATTCTAGACTATGACATTACCCCCTTTAGGTATCCCTTTTTTTACCACAAACCTCTTGCTCTCCCGGGATCCACCCAAACCACAGCCATGATATTAATGCACAGTCTTGACCATTGTGCTCTGTGTATGAAGTAAAGCTTTATTATACCGTTCTCAACGTGTCAGTGTGTTTTCAATGGTTGGGGTTATGGGACATCCACATACATCACATTTGTGCCACAATCCTATATATTGTAAACTAATGAGACTTAGTTACTATGCAATAGATCAATACATATAATAATGGTAATAATCATAATAGTAATAATACCATTATATATCATATAATATATATATCATATATAATAATAATAAAGGGTTAATACACATGCAAAGTCCAAGGTGTGATACTGTGGAGTATCAACTTTCCCCTGAGGGTCTGATAACAATATGACAGGTGATACTGGAGTGGTTTGCCAGTTCCATCTCTAGTGGACTTTGATTTGTCTGACCTCTCTGCTACGACCTTACCACCTACAGTGGCCCTACATGCTATGGCTCACAGCTTCATTCGGGTATACAAGCCCTTTCACCGCCACCACTTCGAAATCCAGAAGGGGACCAGGGAATCATACACCACTCTAACCTACTCTAACCCATCAGGAAGGGCCGCAAAAACATATGGAGGCTGTGCAGAGGCACGTGGATCAACAGCCAACTCACCTCCATCAGGGGCAATCTCCACTATACCCATCCTGGAAAGTCCCACGTCATTGCTGGTGGCCATGTGCCAAGATGTACACCCATACCCATTTGGTGACCTCCCATTAGGTTTTGGTATTCATCCATTAACATTAGTCTGGTGTATGTTCCCCCGGTCCCCTTGTGGATTGCTAAGTGTGTCTTTAATAGCTTCAGCATTTTTCACCATGGCTTTTCATATTGGCATATACATGACCATTACAACCTTTAAATGAAATAAAATAGATTTTTTTTGCTAGATTTGATAGTTGCGAGTTTTTGTGCTTGTCATTGTAATGCCTTCCATAGCTTTCCCATGTTTTCAAGTGCATTGGTGTCTTTATATTGTCATTTGCAGTGTTACAAACTAGCCTATAAACCCTTTGCAGGTCCTATTTGGAACCTGTAAACTTTGGGCTGCCATTTGGCATTTACGGGCTTGAGTGTGGGTGCAGCATTGAGCGATTTTTGCAATTGTATAGCGATTTGCGATGGGAAGTCTTGTGGCTGTAAAAGATCACAGGCTTCGGGAAGCTGTAAGATACGGGTTTAACCATCGACATTTTTTCAATGCCGTAACTGGTAATCTGTTTGGAGCAGGTAAAAAGACGCCAATTGAATAGCAAATTAACGTGCGGCCTCCATTATGGGCTACCGGATCGAGCGAAAGCTCAATTGAATGAGGCTCCAGGTGTCTAATTTTACAGTAGTTGAAATGTTCTCTCAGTGGGATGTCAAATGTGACTATGAATTGATCAAAAGTGAGAATTTGATTGTTTGAAAGCCAAGTCTCTAATCTATCAAGCTGAAGTGTGCTTGAGGGATGAAGGATATTTGGACTCGGTAATACATCTTTAAATTGGGACATGACAATCCTCCTATCTTTTTGTCTCAACATTTTCCAGGTCTTTCAACACTATGGGAACGGAAGAGGTTTAAAATTTGTGACAGAATGTTCATTTTTATAGCATTGATACGACCAGTCCATTACAGGGTGAATTTGCTCCATTTATTAATATTGGCCATGAAGTCCGTAATAAGAGATGTATAATTGGCTCTGTACAGACCAGACAATTCAGGGGTAATACTGAGACCTAGATATTTTAGGTGGTTTTTGGGTCATGAGAATGAAAAACTTCTTTTAAGGAGGTCTAGTATATGCTGGGGTATCAGTGACCCAATAGCGTCCACTTTATCTAGATTAACTTTGAGCCCTGAGATCCATCCAAATGGGTCCAAGATATTCAAATGGGTCCTAGAATTGAGTTAACCATCCATCAGAGTACAAAAAATGTAATTCGACAACATTTAAAATGTTACAATCCAACCCTGATTCCTTGTATTTTTGGTGTTAATTGAATGGCTTGGGCAAAAGGTTTGATTGCCAGTGCAAATATGAGAGGAGATAGAGGACACTTTTGTCTGGTCCCTCTTTGAATGCAGATATGGTCCCTATTCTCCCCCTGTAGTTTCAAGAACGCTCCTGAACCAAAATAATACGTTTTGATGACATTTATGAAGTGTCCTTTAATTCCTATCTTGGACAAAACCTTATGTAAGTAGGGCAATTCTAAAGAATTGAAAGCTTTTTCCAGGTCTAAAGCTATAATGCACAATGTTAGATGATCTAGGTAAATGGAAGATATTTAATACTCTTCCTATATTATCCCCCGCCTGTCTGTATGGTCTTGGTCTGAGATGGATGGGAGATCAAATTATTTTATTGCAAAATTACTAGCTTTTTAGTGGGATGAATATATCCCTTGAAAAGGTTTAGGAATGTTTCCTGTATTTTAGCTTGACTCAAGGTGATCTGACCTCCAGGGGTTCTAATTTGATATATTTGACGGAGTGTAGAATTTTATTGTATGTTGTTCTCATAGCCTTTTCTGTTTTCTCGAAAAGAATGTTATCTAATTCTAGTTGATTATTTTCAATCACTTGCCCCCAACACCCCAGCAGCACCATTCAGACCCAGTATCACCATTCAGCCCCCAAACCCCAAACAGCACATTTCAGTGCATGACTCCCCAGTAGCATCATTCACTCCCACCAGCAGCACCATTTAGGCCCACAATTCCACCAGCAGTCACAATCAGCCCCAACCCCCCCCCCAGCAACACCATTCACCCCCAGAAGCACCATTCACCCCCAGCAACACCATTTAGCCTCCAGCAACACCATTTACCCCCAGCATAACTATTAAGCCCCCAGCAACACCATTCAGCTCCCAACCCCCCAGGAGCCCCATTCACCCCCAGTATCCTCATACTCACCCCCCAGCGGCAGCACCTGACTAATGGGATTCGGCCCACGGAGCTCGGTGTACAAGTAAGAGGATGGGGCTGAATGGGGCTGCTGAGGGGGACCTGGGGTGAGACAGAGCTAGGTCTTCGGTGCAATGCACCAGTTGCACCTGTGATAGATATGCCCATGCCTATGATGATAGTAACATCTTTTCTTGGTGTTATATCTATGACGTGTTGAATGTCTTTGTAGAACTGGACAACTTCAGCCTCTTCAGCATCCATTGTTGGAGCATAGACTTGGATCACTGTTATATTAAATGGCTTGCCTTGAATTCAAATTGAAAATCATTCTGCCATTTATTAGGTTGTAACCGAGCACTGCATTGGCCACTCTTTGATTGAGTAGGATGGCTACTCCATTTCTTCTGCGGGATTCTTGACCACCGTAGAAGATCTTGTGGTTGTCTCATGTGAAATGTCTAATTCCAGTCCATTTAAGTTCACCAATTCCAGGATATCAATGTTTAACCTTAACATTTCATTTTTGACCACTTATTTGACCACAAATAGGTAATTTTCTCTGGTATACACAAGGGAGGTACCAGTGGTTGGGACACTGCAACATAATGGGGCTACACTACCTTCACCAAATAATTGGTTAAAGCAGGAAGAAATCAAAAGAGGTTGGAAAAAATAAATGTTAATAAAGGTCCTAATGGAATACATCCACGGGTACTGAGGGAACTGGGTTATGTAATAACTAATCCTTTATATCTCATGTTTCAAGATTTAAGGTTCGCTGCCAGATGACTGGCAAAAAGCTGAGGTGAAACCTACATTTAAGAAAGGAGCAAGAGCAAAACCTGGGAATTATAGACCAATGAGCCTCACTTCTATAGTGGGAAAGCTTTTAGAAGGGGTAACAAGGGATAATATACAAGAATGTGTCTATTTGAACAGGATTATAAGTAGGAGTCAATATGGAATTATGAGGGATAAGCCATGTCAAACCAATCTAATTAGCTTATATGAGGAGGTTAGTAGAACTTGGATATAGAAAGTGGATGTAGTCTTTTTTGATTTTGCAAAGGCATTTGATACAGTGCCACCTGGAAGACTATTGTGCAGACAAAGGGATAAAGGAATTGCAGTAAATATCTGCTCATAGGTTGAGAGTGGGCTAAAAGATAAGAAGCAAAGGGTTGTGGTAAATAGAACATACTCAAATTAGACTAAAATGTTGTAAGAGGGGTTCCTCAGTATTAGGTTCTCTCCTTTTTTACATATTTATTAATGACAGAAGTAGGACTGAAAAGTAGTGTAAATCTGATAATAATGTACCTTCCCTCCAAATAGATTTAGATACATTAGAGGAATGGGCATTTGAATGGCAGATGAGATTTAATACAAATACATGTAAAGTTATTCATTAGGGAAGGAAAAATAGCCATGCAATTTATAATCTTAATGGAGCAAATCTAGGGGTATCAAATATTGAAAGGGATTTAGAAGTACTTGTGGACAACCGCCTAGGTAACAGTGCTCAATGCCAAGCAGCAGCTGCAAAGGAAAATGAAATATTAGCATGTATCAAGAAGCGTGTAGAAGCAAGGGAAGCAAATATAATTCTGCCACTATACAAATCCCTCATTTAGGATATGGAGTACAATTGTTGGCACCACTTCATAAAAATTACATTTTAGAGCTGGAAAAGGTACAGAGAAGGCAACAAAACTATTAAGGGAAATGGAGGGGCTAAGTTATGAAGAAAGTCTAACCAAATTAATCTTATTTTCTCTAGAAAAAGGGCATCTAAGATGAGATATGATTACGCTATATACTGTAAATACATCCAGTATTAGTGAAGATTTGTCAAGGGAACTTTTTGTGGCAAGAGGACATCCTTTGAGGTTAGTACAAAGATTCCACCTTAAAGAAAGAAAATGATTCTTTACAGTAAGGGTAGTTAATCTGTGGAATTCTCTACCAAAGGAGTGGTGACAGCAGATTTGATAGATAACTTTATAAGGGACTGGATATATCACATATATAGTTGTGAGCGTACGGGCCGTTTCTCACTCTTGCGGGCTCGCATAGCGAGCCCACGGCCCTCGCCTGCTCACAAATATATATGTGATGTCTTCATGCCAGCAACTGAGGGCCTCGGTTGCTGGCATGGAGCGCGAGCTGTGGACCTCGCATAGCGAGGGCTGCGGGCAAGGGCCTCAGTTGCTGGGATGGAGCGCCCCATGCCAGCAACTGACTCGGTTGCTGGCATGAGCGCCCCAAATATATCAGTTGTCCGGGGGGACAATGCGCTGCAGGTTGACGCTCTTAACTCCTCCCCCATCGCTCTCAACTCCTCCCCCATCGCTCTCGACTCCTCCCCAGGCTGCTCTCGACTCCTCCCCAGGCTGCTCTCGACTCCTCCCCAGGCTGCTCTCAACTCCTCCCCCGGCTGCTCTTAACTCCTCCCTGGGGAGGGACCGGTGGACATGCTGGGGACTGAGGTGAGAGAGACAGCCTGGAGGGAAAGAGAGACAAGAGGAACAGATAGACAGGAGGGACACAGATAGAGAGACACAGGAGGGACACAGATAGAGAGAGACAGGAGGGAGAGAGACAGAGAGAGACATGAGGGACACAGAGAGAGAGAGAGACATGAGGGACACAGACAGAGAGAGAAAGACACGAGTGACAGAGAGAGAGAGAGACATGAGGGACACAGAGAGAGAGAGAGACATGAGGGACAGAGAGAGAAAGAGAGACACAGAGAGAGAGAGAGACAGGAGGGACAGAGAGAAAGAGAGAGACAGGAGGGACAGAGAGAGAGAGAGACAGGAGGGACAGAGAGAGAGAGAGAGAGAGAGAGAGAGAGAGAGAGAGAGGAGGGACACAGAGAGAGAGAGACAGGAGGGACACAGAGAGAGAGAGACAGGAGGGACACAGAGAGAGAGAAAGACAGGAGGGACACAGAGAGAGAGAGAGAGAGACAGAAGGGACAGAGAGAGAGAGACATGAGGGACACACAGAGAGAGAGAGAGAGAGAGACATGAGGGACAGAGAGAGAGAGAGAGAGAGAGAGACAGGAGGGACACAGAGAGAGAGAGAGAGAGAGAGCGAGACAGGAGGGACACACAGAGAGAGAGAGACAGGAGGGACACAGAGAGAGAGAGAGAGAGAGAGAGAGAGAGAGAGAGAGAGAGAGAGAGACAGGAGGGACAGAGAGAGAGAGAGAGAGAGACAGGAGGGACACATAGAGAGAGAGAGAGACATGAGGGACACAGAGAGAGAGAGAGAGAGAGAGAGAGACATGAGGGACACACAGAGAGAGAGACAGGGGGGACAGAGAGAGAGAGAGAGAGACAGGAGGGACACAGAGAGAGAGAGAGAGAGAGAGAGAGAGAGAGACAGGAGGGACAGAGAGAAAGAGAGACAGGAGGGACAGAGAGAGAGAGAGAGACAGGAGGGACAGAGACAGAGAGAGACAGGAGGGACACACAGAGAGAGAAAGGAGAGACACACAGAGAGAGACAGGAGGGAAACACAGAGAGAGACAGGGGGGAAAAGGAGAGAGAGACAGCAGGGACAGAGCAAGGGACAGAGAGAGAGAGATGAGGGACAGAGCAAGGGACAGAGAGAGAGTGGAGGGACAGAGAGAGAGACAGGAAGGACAAAGAGAGAGAGACAGGAGGGATAGAGAGAGAGAGACAGGAGGGACAGAGAGAGACAGGTGGGACACAGAGAGAGCGAGAGAGAGAGGAGGGACAGAGAGAAAGCGAGAGAGAGAGGAGGGACAGAGAGAGACACAGGAGGGACAGAGAGAGAGAGAGG
Source organism: Discoglossus pictus (assembly GCA_027410445.1). Lineage (NCBI taxonomy): Eukaryota > Metazoa > Chordata > Amphibia > Anura > Alytidae > Discoglossus > Discoglossus pictus. The sequence goes on from CM050169.1 coordinate 234,166,740, forward strand.
GACAGAGAGACAGGAGGGATTGAAAGAGAGAGAGAGACAGGGAGGAGGGACAGAGAGACAGACAGAAAGGAATGAGGGACAGACAGAGAGAGAGAGACAGGAGGGACACAGAGAGAGAGACAGGAGGGACAGAGAGAGAGAGAGACAGGAGGGACAGAGAGAGAGAAAGAGAGTTAGGAGAGACACACACAGAGAGAGAGAGAGACAGGAGGGACAGAGAGAGAGAGAGAGAGAGACAGGAGGGACAGAGAGAGAGAGATAGAGACAGGAGGGACAGAGAGAGAGAGAGAGACAGGAGGGACACAGAGAGAGAGAGAGAGAGAGAGAGAGAGAGAGACAGGAGGGACACAGAGAGAGAGACAGGAGGGACACAGAGAGAGAGACAGGAGGGACAGAGACAGAGAGAGACATGAGGGACACAGAGAGAGAGAGAGACATGAGGGACAGAGAGAGAGACAGGAGGGACAAAGAGAGAGCGAGAGACAGGAGGGACACAGAGAGAGAGAGACAGGAGGGAAACACAGAGAGAGACAGGGGGCACAGAGAGAGACAGGAGGGACACAGAGAGAGAGACAGCAGGGACAGAGCAAGGGACAGAAAGAGAGAGATGAGGGACAAAGCAAGGGACAGTGAGAGAG